>JAWPHD010014087.1:0-63724 GCA_037043455.1 Cyrtodaria siliqua
AGACTTTAATACTGCCAAGCGAACAGCTGGGAAAAATGCTTTTGAAAAGGATTTCTTCAAACTGATGAACAATTCAGTTTTTGGTAAAACTATGGAAAATTTGAGAAAAATAATTAATGTTAAATTCACTCACGACGAGGAGGTTCTCTTAAAATATGCAGCAAGACCTTCATTTATTTCTTGTAAAATGTTTAATGAAAATTTATTTGCCATAAACAGAATAAAAGAACGATTAGTTTTAAATCGTCCTTGTTATGTTGGCATGTGTATTTGAGACTGGTCAAAATAATTGGTGTATGATTTCCTTTATAACTATATCAAAAACAAATATGATAGAAAAGCTAAGTTATTATTTACTGTTACCGATTCCTTGTGTTATGAAATAAAAACGAAAGATGTGTATGCAGACTTTTACAAGGATACAGAACTTTTTGATAATTGCGATTATGATCCAAAAATTCAGTTTCATCTTAATGATAATAAAAAGGTTATTGGCAAGATGAAAGATGAAACGTGCGGTATGCCTATTATTGAATTTGTTGGTTTGCGAAGAAAACTATATTCGTATGTGCTAAATAATGAGGTTAGCGCAAAGAAATGTAAGGGTGTTAAAAAGTGTGTTGTTAAAAAACAGATAGCACATGACGAATACAAAAAGATTTTGTTTACGGCAACAGAAGCTCACCATGAGATGAAAGTTATTAGACCACAAAAGCATAACATAAGCAGCTATGCAATAAATAAAAAAAGTTTATCAGCTTATGATGATTCATTTCAATATTTTATTTGGCATACCATTTACATTTATTGCACCTCGCACACAATCCTAGGAATTTCGTTGTATTAAAGCGGTCACATGGTGACCCTCTATTATTCTATAGTGGGTCAGTAGATTTCAAAGAGGGTCACTAAAAGAATATGGACTACAATTTCTATTCAAAGTTTAAATCATTTGCAAATAGTTCTTAAGTAAATTAATAATGTTTTTAAACTGTACCGGTCGTGACGTCAACGTCATGACGTCGAAGTTCCATTAAAATGGGTTAAAGATCGGTGTTTGCCTTAAAAAAGGTGCTCGATGCAATAAATCAGTTATTGGGTTTGTTACTGACCCTCTACAGAAATATGTGGGGTCAATCAGATAAATAGGGGGACTCGGCTATTGCCTCGCCGCCTATACATCTTACTGACCCCACATAGTTCTGTAGGGGGTCAGTAACAAACCCAATAACTAATAGTTTATTGCCTAAACAAGGCGGATTACAATACACAATATTTCAGAGAAGAGTACAAACAAAACTTCTTCATACGTGAATACAAACACTGAACAGAATTTTTAAGTATCAACTTTTGTATCTTAACTAATTTTCTTATTTTAATTATATTTTAGAATAGATATATGATAGGTATTTTGTTTTGACCCATAGTTTGTAAACATTTATTTTTTGTTTAAATTGTTACATCTTTTGAGAGTTACCCTCCCTTTATATGAAAACATGAAATGTGCTGAGTCAAAGATCGCTTAATGATATACAAAAAATAAAATTGGTATGAAATAATAGAAAAAAACATAAAAAATTGACCTATTTATCGCAGATTTTCCGTCTATAAAAAAAATGAAATATGGATAATCTTAAATTACCTCCCTTTAAATTGAACATTTTTTGAAAATCAAATAACTGTAATTCAGCGCTAACTTTAAATATTTCGAAAATTTCTTTTGCAAACGCATTTGTAGTGGTAATGCTAATAAAACATGATGTCAAAATATTGTTTTAACTGGCATATTTTAGAATTAGGAACATCGAAAGCTTTACTAATTCGAAGTGCTTAATAACATCCTATATACCCAGTTGTATAAGTGTTATAACTTATTTCTAAGAAAACGCATTGACTTAAAACGTTTAAAATATGTTCATGCAATCAGAGCAGACGATTTACACTCGTTATTTTGCAGTTTAACCGTATCTCTAATCAACATCAAAATACACAAAACAATGAGAATATTATTGACATATTTTTAGGTAGGTACTTACCAATTTGGTTTAGTATATATTACAGTCAGATAGTTATAAGTATTACGTTCTATCAATGGCATTACATCGCATGTTATAAGTATTATCAATAGTGTGTTAAAAAAACATTGATATATAAGGAATTTAGAACAATACATAGACATTCTGACTACCGTTACATCAGACTACATGTATTTTTTTTTATACTTATCATAATTCAATGATTTCTTTTTTTAGCAATATGGTCACCAAAAACGTCTTTGCAGAAAAACTATTTTTCAGACATTCAAGGGGAGATAACTCTGTTATGCATGATTGCATTTTATTGGTTTTCGAAAGGAATCGAGATCTCATGTATACGTATGTTGTGACCCTCTTTCTCTGACATTTTCATTTTACAATTATTCCTCTTTGACACATAAAATTTAAACATTTCTACATAGCTTCACTTTTTATCCCCCGCCGATTAGGCGGAGGGATATAGAATTGCCATTGTTCGTCTGTCCTTCCGTCCGGTTCCATAACTCTGAATAATGCCTCATCCGATTTCAATAATAGTTTGCACAAATGTTCACCACCCTAGTATGCAAACCCGTTTTTTTCGGAATCTATTCTTTCTGAGTGGCACCGTCCATCAGCACTTTGAGTGCTTTGATTACACCAGTCTGCACGAGAACGCCAAGACGACGTTACGTCATACAAACAAGTGGAAGCGGAACTCTTCGTTACTTTCGGTAATCGGTATTTCCTAGTGGCGGAATTTGACGACGACGTCCGTAAAACAATCGGAACGTCATTTGGCGTTCCCGCCACTGACGGAAAAGGCCGAGCAATGTTCCGTACTGTGAAATAACTCCCAGTGGGAGATATTTCGCAGTAGAGCAGTACGTTTAGCTTTTCTATTCCCGTATTTCCTATACAAATCACAGACAAATATGTAATATATCTGCATATTGAACTTCTTTATGCACTTAATTATCTTCTATTTGCAAACGAAATAGTTTGGTTTGAGTCGGCAATGTTTGTTTTTTGTTTCATCGCCGAGTTTTCCAAACCAAAACGTTTCATAAACAATTATTAAACCCGAAGGTAACATCCGCTCGTGTGTGTGTGTGTGTAGTTCTAAGGTTTATAGTCCGTCCGCCAACGAACACGTCAAGGTAAACCTGACGCGATGGGCACAATAGAGTCTGGACTTTTATCTGTGTGTTGTTGTGTGATGTGTGATGATATGTCTACTTGAAGCAGCGAACTCAATGGTTTCTTTATAGTGCTGCCACACTGGAATATCACGCCGTAGTAGACATGATACCCCCACCCACCCAGTCACATTATTCTGACACTGGTCAATCAGTCGTAGCACTACCCATTATTTGCTCGTCTGGCAAGGGTTACAAGTGCTCAATGTAATGCATCATCATATTATTAGTTATTAGGATTCTTGACAGAGGACATTGGCTCACATTCCTTGCCTGTAAATTATATTCACCCGAGCCGTTAGGCGAGGGGGAATACATATTTACAGGCAAGGAATGTGAGCACATGTTCCCTGTCTAGAATCCTAATAACGAATTTGTCATACTTCAAAGTTATAACCATTTATTTAAGAAAAAAGACAGCCAAATACACGATTTCATTTTTATTGCGCCAATTTCCCCTTAACTTGCCTGTTTACTTTCGTGACGTCATCGCTCTAACGTCGTTAAATTTGGTGGATTTTTCAATAAAATAAATTTTATCACTATGTAAATGTGTTATTATCTGTAAAATTGCCAAAAAAATACACTTACAATTATTTCCATTTGTTTTGTGGTGGAGGCAGACCACCCACTTATTCCTAGGTAGAACCGCCGTCCCTAAGAATCGACACGTTGTCACTTACAAGTAGAACTCCCGGTGGGATTCGAATCCGCAGGGAAAAAATGCTGTTTTTTTTTGTTTATATAATACAAAAAAAACTGCTTTAAGACAATTATTGGGTATATTAAAAACAAAAACAAAAATAATGACCTTTGTTTTAGCTGGCCTTGAACGTCTCGTCATACACCATGTATGGCAATTTTCAAGATTGTATAATGTCGATATAAAACCGTGACCTGCTTGCTTTTTCACATTGTTTTTGAATGTGGGTCACCTCGTGATAATTGTAGAGGGCTGGCGTGGCGCAGTCGGTAGCGCGGCGGATTTGTAACCGGAGGCCCCGGGTTCAATCCTCCGTGGTGCCACTGAGTTCCGTCGGTGTGTTCTTGGGCAAGACACTTTTCCTTAGCCTCGTCCGTCGGATGGGGACGTAAACCGGGCGGTCCCGTGTATCGGTCTATCAACCGAGCACGTTAAAGAACCATAGGAATCTATTCGATAATAAGAGTAGGGCAGGTTCCCGGATTCCTATGTATCCTTCCCCTCTCTCTGGGGCGGCTCTAAATAACCTGTACTGTGTTGATGAGCCGTTAAACAACATTCAATTCGTGATAATTGTCTATGAACTACTTGTGGGATCAATGACCTAATTTCGAAAATACATTGTATACACCTTGAACATCCTCATAAGATGACCATTTTGAACATTATTTGGCATATTGTTTTCAGTCATTATTTTGTGCTCGGACCCAACCCTATGCTATTCCAGCATGATGAAACGGTGATGGTCAGCGTATTTGGAGAGACACACTTTGCTGTTAAGGTAAATGATTAACGATATAATAATTATACAAATGAAATAAACAATAATCAGCGAATAACCACTGTGGTGAGATCGTCTACCACAGGTCAAAGGTCCGCCGTTGTTGTTGTTATGGGAGACATTGTGAGCTATGCTCTTTTAGTATAATTATTAGATATATTTAGGCTACTTCACTGGTTCAAACTAGTCTGTTTATTATTAAATCTGTGACAGTAGATAGTGACCGCGACATGTTTTATCTTCTTCAGATTTGTCAATATAATTTTGAAAATACATGTAATTTAATAGTAAAAAGATAATCTACTTCTGTTGAGGTCAATGGTTAAAACTATTCATCCAAGGGAATGACTATCAATGAGGTCAATAGTTCACTGCTGGGTGTCAGTAGTCATTCCCTAGGATGAACCGTTGACAGAAACAGAAGTAGATAGTTGTTATTATATTGAATCTATAAACTCCATTAGTTTTCTTACTTTTTTGGCTTGTTTACATGCATGACGTCACGTCATGGGAAAGCGTGACGTCATTCTCAGACTATTGACCTGCACAAAAATACTATTGACCGCAAAACCAGGTTGAACCAGATAGGAAACGTTCTAAAGTCAATAGTTCATACTAATGACTTACACGTGACTGCCTTTTAGCCAATGAAAAATTTGTATTTAAAATGATATATAATAATGAGTTTTATTATTATTGATTTTCTCAAACAGGTATGGTTAGAACACAATGGGAAAAAGATCTCGGAGACAGATGTCGTAGTGCCCAATGAACGTGAGTGTAATTGTACTTGGTATAGGACAGAGGCTATAGCAACCAGGTGCGGCACAGGTTGCTACAGTATCCCGCACTTCTCAACTACGAGTTGCGAAGTGTGGCAGAAGTTGCGTAGTGAGTTGCAACGGAACGCCGCACTTCACAACTATTTTGTATGAAGTTGTGAAGTGTGGTAGATAATATCGCACTTTGCAACTGTACGTAGAACAATAAATGGTCAGGTTATAGATTTTGAATAATTAAAGGCGATGTTCTCATTTATTATCAAAATGGTGCGGAATACAGCAAATTTAATAATATGCACAGGGGCGGCTATAGAATTTTAGGTTAGGGTTGGCGATTTTGACATGTGCTGTCATCTACCTCTCGGCGTCGGGTGATAGCGTTGTCCACAGCCATTTTTTTTTCTGGAGGGGTTTGGTGCGTAGGTTCCATCCGTTTTTGGCGGCTCAACGCCGGGGTATTACTTTTTTGCGCCGGGTTTTACCCGTGTTTTCTGCAAGTCTAAAATACACATACCAACAAAAATAGGACGATTTAAAACTAATCGTTCTTTTATTCTGTTTATGGCAAATAAATTTTCATTAAACATTTTACAAGAAATAAATGAAGGTCTTTCCGCATATTTTAAAAGGACCTCCTCGTCGTGAGTTAATTTAAAATTAATTCTTTTTCTCAAGTTTTCCATAGTTTTACCAAAAACTGAATTGTTCATCAGTTTGAAGAAATCCTTTTCAAAAGCATTTTTACCAGCTGTCCTCTTGGCAGTATTAAAATCTATGTATGTCTTTAACCACTCTGATTCGTCAAACTGTAGTATTCGATGTATTTTTGTCACCTTTAATCCAAGCGTTTTATACAATTCTAAGTTTCTAAATGCACGACATATTTTTCTTTAATTTTTAGTGTTGTAACAAGTTTATTAACATTGCAATGTCCTAAATTAAACTTTTGTTGTAAATTTTTACATTAGTCTGACAACCACTCATCTTTTGTATTTAGACTTTCCGGGGCAAGAGGATAATCATTATGTGAGTCATGCAGTTTTTCAGGATACTCGATATCGCACTCAACAATGTAATTTGATTTTCCTTTTTCAAACTTATCAACCCACTTGAAGTTGCCAGTAGGTAACGGTCGACACATAGCCCACCCGTACAAGTCAATAGCATCGAGATATATTATGTACTTGCTTTCTTTTTCCTTGTCATAGTTGTTCATATATTTATTGTTAGCCTATGAATATATATTTGCAATATAACTCGTACCGCCCCTTAATCCTTTTTCCACAAACAAATATTGATCAATATCAGTTATTAAATCAAGTTGGATACCAGTCATCTTAAGGCATGCATCCCAGGCTAAACCAGGACTACTGAAGTAATGGCAAGGATCTAATTTGTAATGCTCAATGCACATTTTTCTAAAGTTGCATTAAGAAGTGAGAGTCATATCCTCTTAAGTTATGAAACACCTCAGGTATTTTTCTAGTCAACCTGAAATGTCATGAGCGCTTCCTCTGTACTTTCCAGTTATATGACAATGATCTCTAACTTCTCTAACGGAGTTTTCATATGCTACTATATGTCATCTTTTTTAAGAGTTATTGAAAAACCATTACCACAAATATGGCATGATTTAGATTTTTGGATTCTAGCTTCTTCTTCCTGTGACATTACTAGATCTTTTTTAAAGTTTGCACACATAGTTTTCTTGCACCACTTTTCTTCTTCTATCATTTTTTCTAAAAACTTGTAAACAGCATTCGGACCTCTAAGCGTTACAACTGGTTTTGAATGCTGATCATCATAACAACAAACAACCTTATACCCATAACTGCAATCAGTATGCTTTTGATATGCTTCTGTATGTGATTCTTTAGGATTGTTTGATACTGAAGAAATACTTTCGGTTACTGCTTCAAAATCAGCATATATAACAAACGGAACTATTAGCTGCCTGTCATAGTTTTTAAACTTAACTTTTTCATCTTTGTTTGGCATTTGTATTGCTTGTTTTCCGTTAAGTGAAAGACAATCAGGCTTATGAGCTTTTAACACCCTTTCGAATTTAAGGCATTGCAGGCATGTTTGACAAAACCATTATTTTCCTTCGTATAGTGTTTGACTAAAAATCAGTCTATTAAAATCTTTTATCCACACGTAATGATTTTTTTCTTTTTCAGTAATTAAAAGCATATCACATGTTTTCTCTGCTTTATTTTTTGATATGTACAAAGGTTATACTTGGTTATCTTCATATCCAAATATGCTAAAACAAATGTTGTTTTGTTTTTCTATTTTTGAGATTTGTTTGATAGTAAAGGAAATGTAATTCCTTTGCAATCAAGATCACCAATATGCTTTTTATACTTTGTTATCCTTTGTGGTTTATTATTGGCAGGAAATTCATAAGCCAAATGGCACCATCTAAAGCATTCATTATCTTTTTCATTTTTTATATTTATTAATCCTTTTCTAGCATTAGCAAGTTCTTTTGATGAATCCAATTAAGAGCTACCTCGCAAAGGCTTATACTTTATTCGATTTATTTAGTGTGCGTCTAGTGTCTCAATTACCCAACCACTTCCCTCCTGAAGCCAATTTCCAATTTTATTTATAATTTCTTCCCGTGCTTTGTCTAATGCTTCTGATATTTGATTGTTGTTTAGTATTATTATAGCCTTTGAGGCAAAGTAAGCTGTTTTGTATAAAGTAACAAAATCTCCTTTATCCATCGGTACTTTTTTTTTAAAGTAAGTTTTACATCAATGCTTAATTTAAATCCACCTGTTCTTTTTAGTTCTGCTTTGAGAAACTTTACAGCAGGAGTGTGTGCTTTTTGTAGTTGAACAACCGGATCATTACTTAAATAACCATCTACTTTAAAAACCTTGCTATACTGTTTTGGGGATGTTTCAATTTCTCGGATACTCATTATATATTATTACATGAGATTATTTCTTTAAGCCCCTATTAATTAATTAATTAATTAATTATTTTGAAGTAAAATATTTATTCCCCGGTTAGATTATGTTATTTTTTATTTATCCATACATAATGATATTAATTCCTTTGTCTAACAAAATGCTGTAGTAAGGAGTAAAAGCAGCCTCGGTTGCAAAACCACGAGTTGCCTCTGAAATGTGTTGTTTACAAAAAGCATGCATCTTGTTTATATCTGCTTTTTTTATTTTCCACGGTAATTTTAGTTGTTGTGTCATTGTTATAATTCTTTTAGTCAGATTTTGAAAGTTTGTAAAAACTATTAACTCTTTGTCAAGTTTACTCATATCTTCAAATTCAACGGTTTGAGCATGTGCCATTTGATCTTTTTTAAAGTTTTTGATTTTCTTTTCTACTTGTTTCATTATAATATTACGTAAGATAATATTTTTAAGCCTTATTTAAATGTATAATTCTGTATTATAATATAATGAATAGCAAATATTGTAAAAGAGTTTTGGATATTATTGATCCTCCTGAGGTGTGCTCGGATTGCATGTTATTTTACATGACTAATAAAAAGAAGCTTTGTAAATATTGTACCAGGGCTAAACTGTGTTACAAGTGTACATACGCATATATGAATTGTAACGATACTTGTGAAGTTTTCGATAACGAGCGTGTTTGACTTAATTGTGGCACTCACAATGGTTATAATCTTATCACAGGTTACAACTACAGCCAAAAGAAAACTATTTACCACAGAAAGTATCATTTAGATAAATACTTGGTAGCATTTGATTTGTCTTCTGCAAACAGACAAAGATTTGAAGATTTGTTTTACAAAATTGTAAAGATTTTGGATAAAATAGAAGGCCGAAAAAGTACAATCAAATTTGAATACATTTTTCAGAAAATATTTAAAATATTAAAAATAGAAAAAGAAACAAAACCGATTAAAACAAAATCAACCAGAGACAAGTACGATAGGATATGGAAACAAATCAGAAAAGAATTACGACTGAATGCCATGACCGTTTAACTTGAATCTTTTCATATACATTTACAGAGGTTCTGTAAAGTTATCATTCTTTTGAATTTCTAATATTTTATTAAGGTCAATCCTCATTACCTCTTCGTCGTTTGTTTTCTAGTCCTGTTGTTGTTTGGACATATGATAGAAGTTGTTTAAAACTCCTATGATGTGTTTTTAACAAAGTCTTTTTTTCTGCTATTCTTGTTTTACTCACTAAAACAGCTACTTGAGGAACTGCACCAACTACGGCTACAAAAACAGGAATTGCCAGAACCAATGCCAATACGGCAGTACAACCAATTATCCCACTGGCAATCTGAAATGTTGTGTTTATAATACCGCACAATTTATAACTGCGTCTGTATGCAGCCACAAGTGCGTCAAGTGATCAATTAATTCTTCTTTGGTTTTCATGTATAATTACAGTTAGACAATAATTTAATTAAATATTTAGAAAATAGTTGCTCGTGTTCTTTGGGTGACATTTCGCCTTTTTTTAATAATTCATCGATTATGCTAATACCTTTATTTATTAACTGCGGACTATTAATTCCTGATTCGATACTTCACATACCAACTCTAGATCATCCATCAACTCTTTGGGGCTATTGTAATATTCAACACAACCTCCTAAAATCGTTTTAAACTTTGAAGAACCTTTATGAATTGGTAAATCAGATAATTCTGTTCGTTTCTTAAAAGCATTCTGAGACAGCTTTGAATACGTTTTTCCATTGTTGTAACGCTTTGTTATCAAGTCTATAAAATCATCATCTACTTTTAGGTCTAACACAACTGCTTTTCCTTGTTTGGCAATAAGTGTGTGATGACCAACAAGCTTGGGTAAATCAATTTGTAACATTCCATAGTGACCATATTTGTCGACTTTGTATGAATTTTTATTTTGTTGCATCCCTTTGCCAGTCTTTTGTATAGTTTCACTAGCTGTTCGAATTCGCTCAGGCAACTTTTCTATATACAAATTCAGAGCATTTGCCTCTTTTGCTTTTTCATTATGTTCTTCTAAAAGTGAAGCCACATGTTCGCAATACATACACCGTCTTTCATTTAAAGGTATACTTTGACATCTTCCAATTTATATTGAAAGCCCATGGTTTCGTGTGCGGAACATAAAAAATCGTTTACAAAGTAAGTGAGGCAATAATGTGATATATGGGCTTTGTTCAAATGTGTTTTTAAACATTCTATAAATAGTACTCGATGATGAGATATTAACAGTCGATGACCATTTTTGTATAAATATATACTTCAATTTTTGATTTGATGATTTAACCAGCCATTTGGCATTACTAAAGCTCTGTGAATACCATATTCCAGAGAAACCTAGAGAACCTATTTCGTTTTTAACATTGTTTATCCACTCTGACTTTATCATTTTATTTTCATGTAATGCGTGCACAACAGAATATACTAGGGAGGATAGTTTATTATCCATTTCGTTAGCAATGAGTTTAGACCAGAATGAGATGATTCGTGTTTTAATATCGATAGATAGAGGCAGTAGTCCCAATTCTCCATATAGCATATCGGACGGAGTTGCATTTTTAAGATTAAATATAAATTTGTAAAATTTCAGTTGAATTCGCTCAATTATGTCGATGTTACCGAAACCCCATAATTCGGAACCATATAATAGTACCGGCTTTATTGTTTTATTAAAAAGGTCAATTTGCATATCAAATGGGAGGTCTAAACAGCGTATCTTTTTTAAAAGGGCAAATAATACCTTATTTCCTTGTTCAGCTATATGTTTTTTCGCAATTAAATAGGAACCACTGCCACCGAGCTGTATGCCAAGATACTTGAATTCATTAACTATTTCAACAATTTCATTATTTAATGTAAATTTAAAATTTTGCTTAAGTCTGCCTTTGCTGAAAATCATTATTTTTGTTTTAGATATATTAACATTTAGTTTCAATTCGGTGCAATATTTTTCAAAGCTGTTTAATGCATTTTGTAAATCATGTTCATCATCACTAAATATTACGGTGTCGTCAGCATACAAAAGTACAAATAACTTTATATAGGCATGAATATCATCCACATTTACATTGCACGCCACACCATTTATATCCCTATCCAAGTAAGATTCAAGATCGTTGAGAAAAAATGAAAACATAAAGGGTGAAAGGTTTTCACCTTGCCTTACACCGTTATTACAAACGAAGAAGTTTGTAGAATCCTCGTTTGTTTTGACTTGCGTTTTAATGTCATTATATGAACTGTGAATTATAGTAAAGCATTTTCCATCAAAAAGATATTATTAATTATTTCATCCAAGGAAGACACAGAAATTGTTGTGTAATTTATTTATCTCAATCTTATTACAAAACTCCCAAAGATATTCGGCTAAATTGCTCTCATTACATCTTCTTTGCGACTCCAGTTAATCGTGAGCTTGGTAAGCTTTCCAAAGAACAAGATGTCAACAAAGATCAGTATAAAAAAAGCAACTGACAAGCAGTATGACTTTCTGTATCTAGATCGCCCTATAAAGTTGATCAAAAGAAACTTCACTGGTGAAATTTAATCTAATCATATTATATATAATGGGACATTTTAATGATCTTGGTGGGGAAGTTACTACTGGCAGCGTTAATATTACAAATGTTCGTATTGTGCTGTCTGAGTATGTAAAACAAAAACATCTGGTTAATTATCTTAACAAAGGCAAAAACCAGGAAAATGTTTTGAGAAGTGATCTTGACATGAATAAAAATAAAATTACCAATGTTGGCAATCCAGATAAAGCAGATGATGCAGTAACAAAGCAATTTACTGTAATAAGAGTAGCAAAAATCATACGTGATTATAATATTGATAAAATTCCAGACATGATGAAAAATTTAACAACAGGTGTTGATGATAAACTAAGTCTGATACAAACAAAGTTACAAGCAAACCGTGAGAAAATGATTGAAATTCAAAACGGATTGACAGATGGAATACAACTTTTGGGTGATGCTTTGAAAGAGTTAGAAAAGAAAGATGTTTTGGAAGAGAGTGAAAACTACAAGAAATTAAGTGAACAAATAGGATCCGGTGTTCAAAACATTAATACACGGATCGGGGAAATCAACAAACAAATGGTTGATAACAATCTAGAAACTGCTATTGCCGATGCTTCAAAACAAATGAGAACTGCTTTTACTACTGAAATAACTCAAATTAAAATATTAAATGAGCAGATAATCACTAACGTTGCTGATATCAGTAAAGAGTTTGACGATATCAAAAAGCAAATGGTTGATGGTAAGTCACTGGAGACTGCTTTGAGCAAACTGATTGACACTGATAAACTTAAGACTGCTATTGATGATGTTTCAAAGCAATTGAAAGCTGCTCAGGATGAAAGAAGAGAAGCTTTTGATGGCGAAATAATCAAAAGTCTGATAGTCGGCACACAGCAATTCTTGGTATAATTGATGGGTTGAAAGTAAAAGTAGACTATTTAAGTCGGATTCTGCTTGTTGAACATACGATAGATGGAATAAGTATTTTTCAAGATAACTACGATAGTTATGCATCATATCCGACACGAAGACCACTTGAAATAACCAAACGTAGTAGTTTTCTCGGAGCGTTTACTTTCGTATATAGTTCATTTCTAAAAAGTGGAGAATAGGCTACAGAATATTCCCCCGACGTAACAATTGTAAAACCCGGGCGTTATGTAGTTGAAGCAAACCTTACATATGTAGTTGCAAATACAGGCAGTGGTATAGAAAATTTCAGTCTGTTTAATCTAAGTGGCGATTATCCAATTTCAAGTTACCGACCACAAATAGAAAATGTAAACGAATACTAAAAGGAACATTTGAAGCATATCTTCCGAAATCACATTTTTGGACTATCTGTTCAAGCATAAAAGGTAACACTACTCAAGTTTTCAATTTTGAACAATCAAGCTTTAAACTATTTTATTTAAGTGATTAATTTTATCCATCCTATATTATATGGAACAAAAAATTATATTATCATCAGACAAAGCGTCAATAATTAATAGCTCAAATACACCGAGTAATTTTACAACTGTATTTGACAGACCATTAATATTAGGCAGAAACAAACTGTATGGCATTGGACTCGATAAGATTAATTCCATGACTTACTCGTGGTATAAAATTAGTGAAGATTTTAATAACAAAGTCATAAGGTATCACAATGGAACAGATTGGAAAAGTATTATTTTTAGAAATGGAAATTACAGTTATGCCGATATTGACAATTACATAAAAGAAACATTGGCTGTAAACAATGATTTAACTGATGACGCGCCTGTCCCGATACAAATTGAGTTTGATTTATCAAGTTTAAAATGTTTAGTTACCATTAATAATAACTTTGTGCTTAATTTGAGAGAATCAAACTTTCACACCTCGATCGGGTTTGACAAAGAAGGAGTTATTAGAGAAACTAAAGGACAAGGTATGATAGGGGGATATTTTGGCCCCCAATATATTCAAAATGCAAAAAAAAAATATTTACATATAATCTATTATGCATATTGAAGTAAACTGATCATATTCTATCTTCAAAATATATTTTTATTTATTTTATTTATCTGGAAGATTTAATAGGGTCTCAAAAAACGGTATTTTTTGTAATTTTGTTATATTTTGTAGATTTTGGACCTTTCTGGGCAAGATTTTGATCCTAAAAATATAGAGCGCACCTCCGAGCACACACAGTTTTTTGGCTGATGATGCATCCCTATCAAGTACCTGTTTCAACAAAAAATCAGCTGTGCTCGAGGGTGCGCTTTGTATTTCCAAGACTAAAAACTGATCTAAAACTGCTGAAAATGAACAAAGATGTTGTTTTTTTTAAAGAAAAGGCCTTGTTTGTGAGGCTCTTAAACTCATTTAGAGCCTTCAAACATACTGGTTATGAGTTTTAATATTTATTCAGTTCATGTGTAGTTAAATTAGATATTTAAAACTTGTGCATTAAATCTTTCAATATTGGGGTCCAATTTTGTTCCTTATCATACCTAGTCCAAATTTGGAACTGTAATACCAGACATAACAAATTCTATCGATACATTGTATATCCCCTTTGACTTGATAAGTAATTCTATTGTTGATGGATCATACGGTGATGTCATTTATGAAATAAGTACAGCAGCTCTTACGGGAGCGTATCCTTTTGAAAATGAACCGATGAGAGTCGGGATCTGCGAAGTAAACAAAACGATCATTAACAGTATTAATATTACATAACCGATTTCTCCGGTATAATTATTAATCTGAATGGTGTCCACACATCATTTCGATTTGTTTTGAAGGAATTAATGTAACATAAGTTATAAGGCATGTTTTACAAAAGTTTATAACACTAGTACTTGAACATATACTCAAGTTTATCGATTAACTGGAGCTGGCATATTTGACATTTTTTCAAAAGTTGGATCAAAAATATTTAGCAAGTCTGTGAAAACAGCAGGCAAAAAGCATTAGAAACTGCTGGAAAACAAATCATAGAGAGTGGTTCTAAAAAACTTGGAGAAGACGTAGGAAAAATGGTTGCTGATAAATTAGTTTCAGTTATTAAACCTAAACCAAAAGGTGAGATAATTTTAAAAGAACTTACAAAGGCTGATAATAAAAAAGAAGTTGTGGCTAAAACTGAAGAAGATGTAGATACAAAAATTAATAGATTACTTTCCGGAAGGGGAATTCATGCGAGAATTAATCGATTAATTCTTAATTAATAAAACATAATCTAATTACTAGTATATATAGATGTTTCGAAGTAATCAATATAATACTAGATATGAACATGTACCTATTCAGTTAGATACCCCCATACCACAATCAGGAAATGCTATCAGGCAAATGAAAAGTGTCTACCAATTTACACTAAACGACAGTTCTTACTTTGATTTTTATAACGCATATTTTGAAATCAGTTTTCAAGTCAACAAGCTTGCTGATGGAGCTGCTTTTGCAGCCGCCGATGAAATTGCTCTAATTAACGATGCGGCTTCACTGATTGATCAAATGCAAGTAAAGCAAAATGGAAAAATAGTTTACGATGGAAATAATCTTCACAGATTTGTTAATGTCAAACACTTGCTTGAAATTTCTGACGATTATGTAAAGACACAGCCGGAACAAACGAATACTTTTATTTAGATAATACGGCTGTAGCAGAATCTCGAGATGATCAAGCTGGTTATAATTCAGGATTTGCGATTCGTCATGCTTTAATCATAACTAATCAAAACGTTGATGATAATGTGCTAATTTTCAAAGCTGGTGGTGATGATGGTCGAGTAGTTATTAATAAATTAGTTTTGTGGATACCCAGAATGATATTTAACTCAGATGGTTTAAGTTATGTAATGACAAATCATATGACATCAACACGATGGACTTATCTTCGTGAAATGATACAAGAAAGCGGAAGTTCTCATCTAACTGAATCTGTATTTAGAATAACGTCCGGTGTTAAAAATCCCAAACATGTGTTTATGTATTTGCAAAGGTCAGACAAGAGTTCTTCTCAAACACAAAATCCTCATCTTTTGGATACGTTTAAGGTAAATGCTCCTAATACTAATTGCTATTTACAATCAGCTAGACTGGAAGTTGGAAATTGAGTTTATTATCCAGAAACCGAATATAGTTATGCTAATATCCTAAGAATATTCAGAGATGTTATTAATTATTCTTACAAGCAAAATGATAAAAACACTGGAACTTTACTTAATGTGAGTAATTTTAAAACTCTTTTCGGAATGATACATTTTGATTTGAGTTACAAGGAAAATGAAGTCAGTATTGATCCGAAACAACTAAGTTTGAGATATAAGCTAAATATACCTCAGGGGGCTCCTTATAAAGTTGATGCTCTGGTTCTCTATGAGGTAGATGTAGTTATTGATACTGTCGGAAATGAATTGGTAGTAGTCTAAGCTAAAGCTTCTCCTCCAGCCCGACGGCTGTAGTTTAATCTAACTTATACTATATATGACTTACGTAAATTATTCAGTAAATTTAACAGATTTGCAAAAACAGAGTTTAGCGAGGGCTTATGAGGATAAGAGTGAATTAACACTCAGGTTAAAAAATAACCAACTAACTGGGAATTTCCCCTTGTCGCTGACAGCTACTCAGATTAACAATATTAACAAAGCTAAATCTGATGGGCGGGGATTAGATATAAGTATATCAAAATCACAAATGAGGTCTTAAAATGGGGGCTTTTTAGGTGCATTAGCTGGTTTGTTAACTAAAACAATATTACCAACAGTTGCTAGATTTGCTCCAAAGATATTAGGGCCTTTAGCAACAGGAGCACTTAGCGGTCTGGCAAGTACTGGAATTGGTAAAATATTTGGAAATGGAATGGTAACTGTTCCTGCTGATAAAAAACAAACACTTTTAAATTCAAATAAATTAACAGCTGCGCAAAAAAACAAAATAGAAAAGTCAAAAGGTTGCTGCACTATTAAACTAACAAAAAAAAAACGCAAGACGTACTGGCAAGTGCTTCTAGTAATAAAATGGTAACTGCTCCTAACACGGTAAGTGTTCCCAGTGATAGAAAACAGCACGACGTAACGCAGCTGTTCCTAGTGATAAAAAACAAACACTTCTAAAATCAAATAAATTAAAAGCTGCTCAAAAAAATAAAATAGCAAAGTCAAAAGGTCGCTGCCCTGTTAACCTAACAAAAAAACAACAGCAGGACGGGGAATTTCTTGGGCTTTTTGCATCATTAGGAATTCCGTTGATCGGATCTCTTATTAGTGGCTTAACTGGAAAAGGTTTGCAAGTAGATAGAAGAGGAAACGGACTAAGAGTTGATCGTGGAAAAGGTTTGCAAGTAGACTCACAAATTAGACCATATAGAAGCATCCCATTTATAAAATATTTTTAAAAATGAACCTATATCTAACTTAGATATAATAAAATGGGTTAAGCAGCTAAGTATACAGAACTTCAGTGGAGTGTACAGCAAAAACAAATTACCGACAAAACAAAACAAAATCTGGTATTATTAATCTTGATGATCATATTGGACCTGGCAAACACTGGACTTGTTACTATGATAATTATTATTCGATCCGTTTGGCTTGAGTCCACCAAAAGAGGTTTTAGCACACATACCTAATATAAAATACAACACCATTCAATACCAAGATAAAACAAGTGTCCTGTGCGGATATTTCTGTTTGTACTTTGTCAAAAAGTTGCAAGAAGGAAATAGCACGTACGATATTCTTTACAATTTATTAAAACCTTACAAACCAGTAGAAAATGAAAACATCATAAAATTATATTTTGTAAACGAAGTTTAATCTAATCATATTATTTATGAGTTATTGCATAAAAGAAAAAAAGGTTACTGAAAATGTTGATCCTAAGTATGTTTTAACCAAAAATGGTAGACAAATGTTAATAGCAACTTGTGCATCTTGTGGTATTACTAAAACAAAGTTTGTTAAAAACATAGAAGGTGGTAATATTGATATCCACAAAGCTTTGCTCCCTTTGCTGCCCAAAAAAGGGCTAACACTTCCTGGTTATATTGCGGTCCCAGTAATCCGCTTGATAGTGGAGAACCTTCAAATGAATTAGATGCTGTTTGCAAATATCATGAAACTAGAAAAGGCGTTGAAATGGACTGACAAGTTAGCAGATGAACTTCATAAACCTATATGAAGAAAGTTCACTCAACGCCGTGTGATTGTTAATGAATCAATGTGTGTGATTGTTAATGAAATTGATAAAATATGGTCTGCTGATTTGGTTGATATGCAATCGTATTCAAAGCATAATAAGGGTACTACATACTTGCTTACTGTTATTGATTTATTTAGTAAATTTGCTTGGGTTGTACCCGTACCAAATAAAACTGGTTTAGAAATTACCAAAGCGTTCAAACAGATAATCAGTACAGGAAGACAGTGTAAATTGCTGTGGGTTGATCAAGGCGTGGCATTTTACAAGACGTTTAAGCAATTTCTTGATGATAATAATATCGAAATGTATCACACTTTTAATTTCGAAAAGCTGTAGGAATTGCACGATTTAACAGGACATTAAAAAAAGATGTGGAAATATTTTACAGCTAACAACACAAATACATATTTAGGCGTGTTGCAAGAAATGGTTGACAAGTATAATAGCACAAAACATCGGAGTATTAAAATGACACCGACTGAAGCAAGTGATCACAAAAATAAAGGAACGGTTTATTTCAATTTGTATGGAAAGATGAAAAGTAATCAAATTAAGCCAAAGTTTAAAATTGAAGATAAAGTCAGAATCAGCAAATATAAAAGAACGTTTGAGAAAGGCTATACTCCCAACTGGACTGAATAAATATGTGTTGTTGATGAAATTCAAAACACTAATCCTGTGACGTATAAATTAAAAAAGATTTAAACAAAGAAACATTGATGGAAGCTTTTATGAATTAGAAATGATAAAAGCCGACCAAGAGCTATTTAGAATTGAAAAAGTAATACGACGTGATTATAAAAAGAAACAAGCATTGATTAAATGGAAGGGTTACAATGAGGATTTCAATAGTTGGGTCTCATTTAAGGATATTGAAAATATTAAATAAGGGCTTAAAAATAATTATATTTAGTATTATTATATAATTGGGCAAGAAAGATTAGAAAATGTTTGCAGAAAACATAACAATTTAAAAGATACATATAGAAGAGAATTGATGAGAGGTAGGCAACTCCAAGTAGAATATGAAGTAGTTCGTGATGATGTTATGGACACCAAAAAAAGACGATTGCTGGTTGAAATGGATAATTATGAACGCGAGCTGGATAGAAACAGAGAAGAGCTTCTTGAACTGAAATACAAAATAGCAAAGTGTAGAAAAATAAAATACTCCATGGTAAAAAATGATATGCAGAGCGATGATGAAGACTACTACCCGGTTCCGTCTGACTTTGCCTAATGAGTTGCAAATGTTATGTTATTAAAATGACAAAACCGGATTGATAGTAGTATAGATAGTAGCGGTATCAGGCGAGTTTCCCTGAGCGGGGTGCTTGAGAAAACTGTTGAAATATGTTGGTGTTGATTTAGGCGTGACTTACATTTAGACCGTGGTGATGTGAATGAGAGTTACGCCTGAGTCTCCACTGGCATATTTCATTAGTTTTTCTCGTTCCCCGCGAGGGAAAACTGGCCTGGTACCGCTACTATCTATACTACTGGCCATTCTGAATTGAAAACGATTATAAATTGCAATTTTGATTGGACGATGTGCTCAATATCTGAAAAAAATGATTCTTCCAAATTTTTCGATAGAATAGAACAGAACAGATAAGCAGAACAGTGTAAAATATGTTACTCTAAACAGAAAATGGAAATTACGGCTTTTTTTGTCAATATATAACCGTCTACCATTCCTTAAATTATTTTTCTTTGGTAGTATTTGGTGTATTTTCATTGAGCATTTGATCTATTTCGGCATTTTAGGTATTTTCTTTCTGTTGTATATTTATTACACACAAATAAAACGTTCATAATTGGGGATTATGACTGAAAAGGATCGTATTTAATGCTTAAATACTGGAATGAAAAGATATCCCGCCAGTTGTCAATAATAGAACATTTTCTTCAAAACGTTTTAATATATTTTGCACTTTGCCCCAAAATAGGCCTAATGACAAATTCACGATTAGCTCCATTTCTATTCTGTATTCTAAATCAGCCGATTTCAATACGTGAAATCATTTTTATAAGCATCACCATCGGCAGGCACGTAGCGTAACGAGGCCATGTAGGCCCGGCCCTATCTACCTTTCTGCCAAAAATGCAAGTAATATAAATTCCAAAAAGGTAATCAAATTGAATACATAAGGGGTTAGTGTCACAATTGGTATGGGGTTAGTGTCACAATTCAACAAATACACGCCTCATACACAGGAAAAATGTTGTGATGTGTGGCACATATGTATTCCTTTCTTATGATTTGCATATTAATATAATATGTGCATAATAATATTTACATATGTGCCACATATGTAAATGATACATATGTGGCACATATGTACCAAATATGTTTTCCTGTATATTGAGAGTTATCACATATTCTTTATTTTAAATACATTTCCATATTTATCAAGTAGAAAACGCCGTAATTCAATTTTCTTCCTCGAGCGTTTACAAACAAAGGTACAAATAAACGAACAAAGGCAGCCTGTCAAATGACCAGACTGAAGTTGAAGGTATCAAAATGTTGTGTCACTTTTTTTAAAAAGATTTTATTAAATGTGAACTACATTTAGCTTGTAATTTCTCCCCATTAATTACTTATTTAGTCAGATGAAAAGTTATTTCACATGCTAACTGAGTACCGTTATAAAATAGCTTCTAATTTTGTTCATGAGATACCACGGACTTTCCTAAAGTTGTTTAATTATGTGAAGTCGTGTATAAAGTAAGGTACTGATACTCCATTTTGTTGCATACGGGTCCGTAGCTGGGCATACACACGTACACACACTAGTGACTATAACCGAGAATAAAGAAATATCCGTAAATATTAAGTTATAAAACATTATCAGAGCTATATAAGAACCCTCGCATTTCCTTGCAACTTTCACTTATACAGAGATGGGTATGGGGTAGGCTTCCCTAACAAGGCCAGTTGCGAAGTGCGGTGGCGCCAGTTGCGAAGTGCGGTGGCACACTTCGCAACTATCGACGCACTCCGCAACTTACCGTTGCAACGCACTTCGCAACATTTGCAACACTACGCAACCGAGTTCTTTTATTTGTTTGTTTGTATGATGTTTCACGTCATTTTCAACACATGTAAGGTTATATATGACGGTCGATTTTTTGTGGCGGAGGCAGACCACCCACTTGTCCTGGGTAGAACCAGTACTGTACACCTTCCGCCATCCGTAAGAATCGATACTTCCTCACTTACAAGTCGAGCTCCCAGTTTGATTCGAACCCGTAGCGGTGAGAGACGAAGGTTTACAACGCAACGTCGTTAACCATTTGGCCAAGGAGACGCTTGAGCTGTGATGCTGGTGATGCTTGAATCCGTGGCCTCTATATTGCAGGTTTTACCATGCTTATACCTTGTATCAAGCATATCTATACACACAGGAGAACCTGTAACTATCACGATGCGTGTAAATGAGGGTGATATATTTGACAAAGATACTAAGGAGAAGCCAAGGACAATGATGCTGGTAGCCATCGATAGCAGCAATGTCCGCAAAGAGGTGGAGCTGGTGCTCAGCTATAACGTTGGCTATCTGATCGTACAGACAGACAAACCTATATACACACCACAACAGGAGGGTAAGTATGTGTTACAGGGCGATCACAAATACGGGCAACCCTATATACTAACCTAATAGTGAGAGTAAGCATATGTAACAGGGCGATCATACATACGGGCAACCCTATATACCAACCTAATATTGGAGAGTAGGCATATGTAACCATACATACTAACTTACTATTGGTGAGTAAGCATATGTAACAGGGCGATCATACATACGATCATCCATATATACTAACCTACTATTGGAGAGTAAGCACATGTAACAGGGCGATCATACATACGGGAAACCCTATATACTAACCTAATATTGGAGAATAAACATATGTAAAAGGGCGATCATACATACGGGCAACCCTATATACTAACCTACTATTGAAGAGTAAGCATATGTAACATGGCGATAATACATACAGGCAACAACATATACTAACCTACTATTGGTGAGTAAGCATGTGTAACAGGGCGATCATACATACGGGCAACCCTATATACTAACCTACTATTGGTGAGTAAGCATGTGTAACAGGGCGATCATATATACAGGCAACCCTATATACTAAGCTACTATTGGAGAGTAAGCATATGTAACAGGGCGATCATACATATGGGCAACCCTATATACTAATCTACTATTGGAGAGTAAGCATATGTAACAGGGCGATCATACATACGGGCAACCCTATATGCTGACCTACTATTGGAGAGTGACCATGTGTAACAGGGTGATCATACATACAGGCAACCACATATACTAACCTACTATTGGAGAGTAAGCATATGTAACAGGGCGATCATATATATGGGCAACCCTGTATACTAATCTACTGTTGGAGAATAAGCATATGTAACAGGGCGATCATACATACGGGCAACCCTATATACTAACCTACTCTTGGAGAGTGACCATATGTAACAGGGCGGTCATACATACGGGCAACCATATATACAAACCTAATATTGGAGAGTAAGCATATGTAACAGGGCGATCATACATACGGGCAACCCTATATATTAACCTACTATTGGAGAGTAAGCTTATGTAACAGGGCGATCACACATATGGGCAACCCTATTTACTAATCTACTATTGGAGAGTGACCATATGTAACAGGGCGATCATACATACGGGCATCCCTATATACTAACCTACTATTGATGAGTAAGCACATGTAACAGGGCGATCATACATACGGGCAACCCTATATACTATCCTAATATTGGAGAGTGACCATAAGTAACAGGGTGATCATACATACGGGCAACCCTATACACTAACCTAATATTGGAGAGTGACCATATGTGACAGGGCGATCATACATACGGGCAACCCTATATACTAACCTACTATTGGAGAGTGACCATATGTAACAGGGTGATCATACATACGGGCAACCCTATATACTAACCTACTATTGGAGAGTGACCATATGTAACAGGGCGATCATACATACGGGCAACCCTATATACAAACCTAATATTGGAGAGTAAGCACATGTAACAGGGAGATCATACATACGGGCAACCCTGTATACTAATCTACTATTGGAGAGTGACCATATGTAACAGGGCGATCATACATACGGGCAACCCTATATACTAACCTAATATTCGAGAGTGACCATATGTAACTGGGCGATCATACATACGGGCAACCCTATATACTAACCTACTATTGGAGAGTGACCATATGTAACTGGGCGATCATACATACGGGCAACCCTATATACTAACCTACTATTGGTGAGTAAGCATATGTAACAGGGCGATCATACATACAGGCAACCATATATACTAACCTACTATTGGTGAGTAAGCATATGTAACAGGGTGATCATACATACGGGCAACCCTATATACTAACCTACTATTGGTGAGTAAGCATATGTAACAGGGCGATCATACATACAGGCAACCATATATACTAACCTACTATTGGTGAGTAAGCATATGTAACAGGGCGATCATACATACGGGTAACCCTATATACTAACCTACTATTGGTGAGTAAGCATATGTAACATGGCGATCATGCATACAGGCAACCATATATACTAACCTACTATTGGTGAGTAAGCTTATGTAACAGGGTGATCATACATACGGGCAACCCTATATACTAACCTACTATTGGTGAGTAAGCATATGTAACAGGGCGATCATACATACAGGCAACCATATATACTAACCTACTATTGGTGAGTAAGCATATGTAACAGGGCGATCATACATACGGGCAACCCTATATACTAACCTACTATTGGAGAGTGACCATATGTAACAGGGCGATCATACATACGGGCAACCCTATATACTGACCTAATATTGGAGAGTAAGCACATGTAACAGGGCGATCATACATACGGTCAACCATATATACATATATATAAAGTGTGATCGGGCAGATAAACGACAAACACCTTGTTAAGTTTTTTTGCATAATCTATACTCAGTATTAATCACTACAGTTTTCATATTCCAGTGCAAAATCAACGTTATTGCGATCATTGCATTTTTGCAATGAATCGTCAATTATCATAATTTGATTTCTCAAAAGCAGCGTTTAAATTTAAAAAAAATGCAACCAGATTTGCTTTTTTTCATAAAAGACATCATTATTGAAATTTACCATAGTGCCAATTACAACATAGAATAATTCTTACTCAATATATCCCTCGGCTGAGAAACGGTTTTGCCTCACTTTATGGGATTTGTGTTGAATAATGAGTCATGTTTTGAAGCAAGCAAGCTAAATCTAAAATACACATCGATTTGTTTAATTCTTAAAGGGACACACAGCAATCTTGACTTGTCCACCAACCATTGAAATTAGCGTCTCGATTTTTTCTATTCAGTATCATTTTACCTTTAAACCGGCTTGCATATAATTAAATAAAAGTTTGAATGTTATTTACTTTTCTTCTTATTCTATCATAGGTTTCAATATATTATTGGCGCAATATAATCGACAGTTCATTATATGCAAACATACTTTTCTTAATATATACTATTCTTATAATTAATATTAATGATTGAACAAATGCAAGTTATGTAGGAAAACTAACGGAATGCTTTTTAAAAAATCAAGATTGCCGTGTGTCCCTTTAATTTTTTAAAATAATGAACACCTCGATTGTTTTTCCAGTTCGAGTAAGAACGCTCGCGATGGACGAATCCCTGATGTCAGCGAATACCTGGAAGGTGTCTATGGACATAATTGTAAGTTTAGTATTTAAAGAGGATCACCTCCAACTTTTTTCCAGAGTTAATATTGTCCAGGCTTTCTCTATGTGTTCGGGACCTTATGCCAAATAAAGGTGTTGTTTGACGTTTAGTTCAGTTCATATATTTAATACAATTATAAAACGAAGTCTGTTTTACTTGTGTTAACAAAAAAAAAAGAAAATCAATGAAACAGTTCGTTAATAGTTCGTTAACAGTTCGTCATCATTTGGTTGACAATGAAACAGTTCGTTAACAGTTCGTTAACAGTTCGTTAACATTTGGTTGACAATGAAACAGTTCGTTAACATTTGGTAGAGCATAGGACATTATTGATACACAATTTTGGCATACCGTACTCCATGCATTGATTTGTACAGTATAGAGATATATGTATTTTGTTGGTTTTCATATGTATTACTACTTGTTGCATTAAGGAAGATATGTTGTAAAATATGGCTTGTTAATATTGTATAAGGTATCTGTTCTAGTTAATAATACAATTTCATAATAATCAAAGAACGATATATCTTACATCTGTTCTGGTGTCAAACCGCTTTAAGAGTGTGAAGTCCGCTGATCTGGAGGTCGTCTTTGTTTTTGTCGGAAAGCTATCCTGAAAACTAGCGGGACAATATAATCATATATACTGGACACTGTAATTAGTCCCCCACCGGTCCCGGGGAGAATATAGATTAGCACCTTGTCCGTCCGTCCGTCCTTCCGAAATGCTTGTCCGGGCCATATTTTCAATACTATAAGACTTTGAGATACCAAACTTGTTATGTGGATCATCTTGGGATAGCGGTGCGTCGCACCTAAAAAAGGTCACTGTGACCTTGACCGTGACCATGACCTGTGACCTCTGTCATAAAAAAAGCTTGACCGGACCGTATTTTCAATACTATTCAACACTTAGAGATACCAAACTTGATATTTGAATACATCTTGGCATAGCGGTGTGTCGCATACCAAAATAAGGTCACAGTGACCTTGACCTTGACCTGTGACCTCTGTCATAGAAAATGTTCCGAAAATGCTTGTCTGGGTCATATTTTCAATACTATAAGACTTTGAGATACAAAACTTGGTATGTGGATATATCTTGGGATAGTGGTGTGTCGCGTATCAAAATAAGGTCACTGTCCCTGATCTTGACCTGTGACCTCTGTCATAGAAAATTCTTGTCCGGACCGTATTTTCGGACCAGTAATGGCGGAGTTATGGCTCTTGATTTAGTTAAAAATGCTATATGTTGCCTCTTTAAGACGATAGTCACTCGCTTCATTGCTGTTATAAGAGCCATATTAGCTAGCAGAGCGTCCACAGGCCCTCTTGGCCCTCTTGTTTCAATAATATAACACTTAGAGATACCAAACCTGGTATGTGAATACATCTTGGGATAGCGGTGTGTCGTGTATCAAAATAAGGTCATTGTGACCTTGACCTTGACCTGTGACCTCTGTCATAGAAAATGCATAGAAAATGCTTGTCTGGACCATATTTTAAATACCATTACGCTTAAGACATGTAAGAAATACCAAACTTGGTATGTGAATACATATTGGGATAGCGGTGTGTCGCGTACCAAAATAAGGTCACTTTGAAAATGCTTGTCCTGACTGTATTATCAATACTATAACATTTAAGAGATACCAAACTTGGGATGTTTATACATCTTGGGATTGCGGTGTGTCGCGTACCAAAATAAGGTCACTGTGACCTTGACCTGTGACCTCTGTCGTAGAAAATGCTTGTCCGGACCGTATTTTCAATACTATAACACTTAGAGATACGAAACTTGATATGTGAATACATCTTGGGATAGCGATGTGTCGCGTACCAAAATAAGGTCATTATGACTTTGACCTGTGACCTCTGTCATAGAAAATGCTTATCCGGACCGTATTTTAAATACTATAACACTTAGAGATACCAAACTTGGTATGTGAATACATCTTGGGATAGCGGTGTGTCGCGTACCAAAATAAGGTCATTGTGACCTTGACCTGTGACCTCTGTCATAGAAAATGCTTGAATACATCTTGGTATAGCGGTGTGTCGCGTACCAAGATAAGGTCATTGTGACCTTGACTTTGATCTTTGACCTCCATCAAAGAAAATTTCTGGAAAATGTTTGTCTGTGCCGTTGGGGGACTATATGATTGCCCTGCAATTCTTGATGCTCTTGTTGTATATAATGGAGAATATGACAATGCTGGAAACTATTGTCGTATATACTTGACAATATAGTCCTATCTATCAGACAAT
This sequence comes from Cyrtodaria siliqua, assembly GCA_037043455.1. NCBI lineage: Eukaryota > Metazoa > Mollusca > Bivalvia > Adapedonta > Hiatellidae > Cyrtodaria > Cyrtodaria siliqua. Next base: position 27,259 of record JAWPHD010014087.1, read on the forward strand.
ACAATCATATCTACTGGACAATATAATCACATTTCAGGACAATACAATCATATCTAATGGACAATACAATCTTATCTACCAGATAATACAATCATATCTACTAGACAATATAATCATAACTTATGTTCATATCAGCTATAGCACGCAGATATAAAATTCGAACGGGACTTGTCAAAATTCTCCTGCAATACATTGCTTATTTAGCTGGCACTTGAACTATTTTCCTCGATGTTGAAAACAAGTATAAGGCACTTAATGAAAGAGGAAACAGCCAATAAAATATATAATACAATAAGTGGATATGCACGTGCGCACGTTACAAAAACTGTAAACAAATAATAAGAACAAAAAGTACGACCTGTTGTACAGCAGTTGACTGATTACTTACACAACTTATTATTACAGATAACCGTACAGTCACACACTGTTAATTTAAGAGATCAACGCTATCTGATGATAACCACATCGCAAAAAGCACTTCAGAAAGAAAAAAAACAGACACTTGAATAATCTAATTCAGACAATGTTGATTACGTCGATCTTGTTTTCTTGTTTCATTTTAATCTCCATTTACAAACTTTAGGTCGGACAGGGGCGGACCCAGTTTTTATCCTGTGGAGGGGTCGGGAGGGGGGCTTCATTTTAACATACGTGTGTAGCGACGGACATACGTGATAGTCTAGTCATTAAAGCTACAAACCGTACCTTAAAATGTTCTAACACATAAATATGCGTGAGTCACCGGTGAAGTAATTCAGTTCGACAGATATCCAACGCACAGAAACTATACGACAGAAACTACTAAATAAAAACTCGAGATGAAGTTGTTATGAGATAGAATCCATCAATTTCAGTTGATGTTTTTATCGTAATAAATTGTACTAAATATACGTCGTTTTCAATAAGTACCTTCCACGTCATTAAAGTAAATGATGTCCTGCGTTAAATTTGATCGCTTAATTTTCTTAAATTATTTATGAACTGTTCTCCTTAAATGTGCAGGCTGAGCCCCAAAGCGCTTCTAAACATGCTAAAAGAAAATGTAAACACATGTTTACCAAATTAATGCACATTGCAGAATCAGGGCAGACAGAGCTTAGTTTCTCCGTATTTGCAAGTGAAATAAGTTGAACCACTTGATGAAACCACTTTATAAATATTGCAAATATTGGTCCAATATGAAAAAGGAGGGCCAAACATTTGAAAATCTCTCGATGCTCATTGGATGAAAGATTTGGTTGAAGTAAAAGTGTAAATACTGTCCAGACTACACAGGAAAAATATCTAGGCATGAAATTCATATGTTTTACATATGTGATACATATGTATTCTACATACGTATTTCATATGAAAGTAACACATATATAATACATATGAAAATATGTTTTACTAAATAGAATTAAAACTTAAACAGGTTGTTAATTAAAACATTTATTACGTTAGTGTGCAAAATCTTTTTATAAATACTTTATGTAATTTATGCATAATAGCTTCATATGAAATGCATATATATACATTTCATGTGTGGCAAATGTGTATTATTTTAACATGAAAAACATATGTGGTACATACGTGACATAAATGTATTATTTACATATGTGGCACATATGTAAATAACATAATTTATATATGAAAGAAACATGCAAATAATAAGAATGTAACACATATGTGGCACATGTCACAACATTTTTTCTTTATAGATGTAGACCTATATTTTCTGGAACATTCAAATATCGATAAATGATAAGCCTATATACATTATAAGATGCAAATTAAATATTATAGGCATCATTTGCATTGTGCTGTAACCTCGGCTTTACTACCTTTTATGCTGTATAATGCATTTTATGGCTGAATATTTCGTGAGAATTTAAACTAATCTTATCAAATTATTTAATTGTAGAGTCCGTCTAACTTAATAATGGGGAGAACAAGACGAACAAACAAGGATACATTCTTCACGCACTTGTTTACCTTACCGCCACACCCAGAACATGGAACATGGACGATACTTGCCAAATACAGCGGCCAGGTTTGTTCGTTTGTTATGCCCCTCCACCGTCCGAGATCGTGTCTAAGGTATTCCTCGGAATATAATGATGGGAATTTCGTCAAACTTCACACAAATGTTCATCATAATGAAAAGGTGTGTCGCGCGCAAGAATCATGACCTGGTCTCAAAAGTCAATGTCACACTTGGAGGTCAAAGTTAAAAAAATCGTGAAAAAAATCATGTCTAAGTCATTACTTGGAAACTACTGAAGAAAGTTGCGTCAATCTTCATAAAAATGTTGAGAAGATTGTGTCAAGCGCAAGAGTCATGTCAGTTCGTCAAAGGTCAATGACACAGTTTTAAGGTCAAATGTCTTCTCTTCTTTTGCGTGTCAGCCATGAATGGTCAGGATCACATTAAGGCAGATGGTTTGCATTGGGGGGCATCCGTGTCCTATGGACACTATTCTTGTTCTGTTATCGAATCCCCAACAATTTACATTAGTAAATTAATTTACATTCTCGATAGTTGAGCAATATGTTTATCAAGTAGTTTCATTGATCACGAACGCTGCTTTACAAGGGGTTTCACTGAGGACGTGAGGTGCTTGTCAAGGAGTAGACTGCTATTCAAGACGTATTACCGATGACGCACGCTGCTTGTCAAAGGTTAGTACTAAGGAGGTACGCTGCTTGTCAAAGGTTAGTACTGAGGATGTACGCTGCTTGTCAAAGGTTAGTACTGCGGACGTTCGCTGCTTTTCAGGAAGTAATACCGAGGACGCGCGCTGTTTGTCAAGGAGTAGTACTGAGGACGTACGTTGTTTGTCAATGAGTAGTAGTGAGGACGTACACTGCTATTCAAGACGTAATACCGATGACGCACGCTGCTTGTCAAATGGTAGTACTGAGGACGTACGCTGCTTGTCAAAGGTTAGTACTGAGGACGTACGCTGCTTTTCAGGAAGTAATACCGAGGACGCACGCTGTTTTGTCAAGGAGTAGTACTGAGGACGTACGCTGTTTGTCAATGAGTAGTACTAAGGATGTACTGTGTTTGTCAATGAGTAGTACTGAGGACGTACACTGCTTGTCAATGGGTAGTACTGAGGACGTACGCTGCTTTTCAAGAAGTAATACCGAGGACGCACGCTGTTTGTCAATGAGTAGTACTGAGGACGTACGCTGATTGTCAATGGGTAGTACTGAGGACCTACGCTGTTTGTCATTGAGTATTACTGAGGACGTATGCTGTTTGTCAATGAGTAGTACTGAGGACGTACGCTGTTTGTCAATTAGTAGTACTGAGGACGTACGCTGCCTGTCAAGAGGTAGTACTGAGGACGTACGCTGCCTGTCAAGAGGTAGTACTGAGGACGTACGCTGTTTGTCAAGGAGTAGTACTCAGGATGTACGGTGTTTGTCAATGAGTAGTACTGAGGATGTACTCTGTTTGTCAATGAGTAGTACTGAGCACGTACACTGATTGTCAATGGGTAGTACTGAGGACGTACACTGCTTGTCAATGGGTAGTACTGAGGACGTACGCTGCTTTTCAAGAAGTAATACCGAGGACGCACGCTGTTTATCAAGGAGTAGTACCGAGGACGTACGCTGTTTGTCAGTGAGTAGTACTGAGGATGTACGCTGTTTGTCAATGAGTAGTACTGAGGAAGTACGCTGATTGTCAATGGGTAGTACTGAGGACGTAAGATGCTTTTTAAGAAATAATACTGAGGACGCACACTGTTTGTCAAGGAGTAGTACTGAGGACGTACGCTGTTTGTCAATGAGTAGTACTGAGGACGTACGCTGCTTTTTAAGAAGTAATACCGAGGACGCACACTGTTTGTCAAGGAGTAGTACTGAGGACGTACGCTGCTTGTCAATGAGTAGTACTGAGGATGTACGTTGTTTGTCAATGAGTAGTACTGAGGACGTACGCTGATTGTCAATGGGTAGTACTGAGGACGTACGCTTTTGTCAATGAGTAGTACTGAGGACGTACGTTGCCTGTCAAGAGTAGTACTGAGGACGTACGCTGTTTGTCAATGAGTAGTACTCAGGATGTACTCTGTTTGTCAATGAGTAGTACTGAGGACGTACACTGCTTGTCAATGGGTAGTACTGAGGACGTACGCTGCTTTCAAGAAGTAATACCGAGGACGCACGCTGTTTGTCAATGAGTAGTACTGAGGACGTACGCTGCTTTTCAGGAAGTAATACCGAGGACGCACGCTGTTTGTCAAGGAGTAGTACTGAGGACGTACGCTGTTTGTCAATGCGTAGAACTAAGGATGTACTCTGTTTGTCAATGAGTAGTACTGAGGACGTCCACTGCTTGTCAATGGGTAGTACTGAGGACGTACACTGCTTTTCAAAAAGTAATACCGAGGACGCACGCTGTTTGTCAAGGAGTAGTACTGAGGACGTACGCTGTTTGTCAATGAGTAGTACTAAGGATGTACTATGTTTGTGAATGAGTAGTACTGAGGACGTACGCTGATTGTCAATGGGTAGTACTGAGGACGTACGCTGTTTGTCAATGAGTAGTACTGAGGACGTACGTTGCCTGTCAAGAGATAGTACTGAGGACGTACGCTGTTTGTCAATGAGTAGTACTGAGGACGTACGCTGATTGTCAATGGGTAGTACTGAGGACGTACGCTGTTTGTCATTGAGTAGTACTGAGGACGTACACTGTTTGTCAATGAGTACTACTGAGGACGTACGCTGTTTGTCAATGAGTAGTACTGAGGACGTACGCTGCCTGTCAAGAGGTAGTACTGAGGACGTATTCTGTTTGTCAAGGAGTAGTACTGAGGATGTACGCTGTTTGTCAATGAGTAGAACTGAGAATGTACGCTGTTTGTCAATGAGTAGTACTAAGGACGTACACTGATTGTCAATGGGTAGTACTGAGGACGTACACTGCTTGTCAATGGGTAGTACTGAGGACGTACGCTGCTTTTCCAGAAATGATACCGAGGACGCACGCTGTTTATCAAAGAGTAGTTCCGAGGACGTACGCTGTTTGTCAGTGAGTAGTACTGAGGATGTACGCTGTTTGTCAATGAGTAGTACTGAGGAAGTACGCTGATTGTCAATGGGTAGTATTGAGGACCTAAGCTGCTTTTTAAGAAGTATTACCGAGGACGCAAACTGTTTGTCAAGGAGTAGTACTGAGGACGTACGCTGTTTGTCAATGAGTAGTACTGAGGACGTACGCTGCTTTTTAAGAAGTAATACCGAGGACGCACACTGTTTGTCAAGGAGTAGTACTGAGGACGTACGCTGCTTGTCAATGAGTAGTACTGAGGATGTACGTTGTTTGTCAATGAGTAGTACTGAGGACGTACGCTGTTTGTCAATGGGTAGTACTGAGGACGTACGCTGATTGTCAATGAGTAGTACTGAGGACGTACACTGCTTTTTAAGAAGTAATACCGAGGACGCACACTGTTTGTCAAGGAGTAGTACTGAGGACGTACGCTGCTTGTCAATGAGTAGTAATGAGGATGTACGTTGTTTGTCAATGAGTAGTACTGAGGACGTACGCTGTTTGTCAATGAGTAGTACTGAGGACGTACGCTGCTTGTCAATGAGTAGTACTGAGGACGTACGCTGCTTTTTAAGAAGTAATACCGAGGACGCACACTGTTTGTCAAGGAGTAGTACTGAGGACGTACGCTGCTTGTCAATGAGTAGTACTGATGATGTACGCTGTTTGTCAAAGAGTAGTACTGAGGACGTACGCTGCTTTTCAGGTCAAAGGTAAAAAGATCGTGAAAAAAATCATGTCTTAGTCATTACTTGGAAACTACTGAAGCAAGTTGCGTCAATCTTCATAAAAATGTTGAGAAGATTGTGTCGCACGTAAGAGTCATGTCAGTTCCTCAAAGGTCAATGACAGAGATTTTAGGTCATATGTCTTCTCTTCTTTTTCGTGTCAGCCATGAATGGTCAAGATCACAATAGGGCAGATGGTTTGAAGTAGGGGCATCCGTGTCCTATGGACACATTTCTTGTTCTGTTATCGAATCCCCAACAATTTACATTAGTTAATTAATTTACATTCTCGATAGTTAAGCAATATGTTTATCAAGTAGTTTATTTGATCACGAACGCTGCTTTACAAGGGGTTTCACTGAGGACGTGAGGTGCTTGTCAAGGAGAAGACTGCTATTCAAGACGTAATACCGATGACGCACGCTGCTTGTCAAAGGTTAGTACTGAGGACGTACGCTGCTTGTCAAAGGATAGTACTGAGGACGTACGCTGCTTTTCAGGAAGTAATACCGAGGACGCACACTGTTTGTCAAGGAGTAGCACTGAGGACGTACGCTATTTGTCAATGAGTAGTACTGAGGACGTAAGCTGATTGTCATTGAGTAGTACTGAGGACGTACGCTGCTTTTCAAGAAGTAATACCGAGGACGCATGCTGTTTGTCAAGGAGTATTACGGAAGACGTACACTGCTTGCCAAGTGGTAGCACTAAGGACATTCGCTGCTTGTCAATGAGTAGTACTGAGGACGTACGCTGTTTGTCAATGAGTAGTACTGAGGACGTACGCTGACTGTCAAGGGGTAGTACTGAGGACGTACGCTGCTTGTCAATGAGTAGTACTGAGGACGTACGCTGACTGTCAAGAAGTAGTACTGAGGACGTACGCTGTTTGTCAATGAGTAGTACTGAGGACGTACGCTGACTTTCAAGGGGTAGTACTGAGGACGTACGCTGCTTGTCAATGAGTAATACCGATGACGCACGCTGCTTGTCAAAGGTTAGTACTGAGGACGTACACTGATTGTCAATGGGTAGTACTGAGGACATACCATGCTTGTCAAGGGCTAGTGCTGAGGACGTAAGCTGCCTGTCAAGGGGTAGTACTGAGGACGTACGCTGCTTGTCAATGGGTAGTACTGAGGACGTTCGCTGCTTGTCAATGAATACTACCGATGACGCACGTTGCTTGTCAAAGGTTAGTACTGAGGATGTACACTGATTGTCAATGGGTAGTACTTAGGACGTACACTGATTGTCAATGGGTAGTACTGAGGACATACCCTGCTTGTGAACGGGTAGTGCTGAGGACGTACGCTGCCTGTCAAGGGGTTATACTGAGGACGTACGCTGATTGTCAATGGGTAGTACTGAGGACGCACGCTGCTTTTCAAGAAGTTCTACTGAGGACGCACGCTGCTTGTCAATGGGTAGTACTGAGGACGTACACTGATTATAAAGGGGTAGTACTGAGGACGTACAATGCTTGTCAATGGGTAGTACTGATGACGCACGCTGCTTTTCAAGACGTTATATTGAGGACGCACGCTGCGTGTCAATGAGGATGTACACTCATTGTCAATGGGTAGTACTGAGGAAGTACGCTGCCTGTCAAGGGGTAGTACTGAGGACGTACGCTGCTTGTCATTGAGTAGTACTGAGGACGTACACTGTTTGACTATGGGTAGTATTGAGGACGTACATTGCTTGTCAAGGGGTAGTACTGAGGACGTATACTGATTATCAATGTGTAGTACTGAGGACGTACACTGCATGTCAATGAGTAATACTGAGGACGCACGCTGCTTTTCAAAAAGTTATACTGAGGACGCACGCTGCTTGTCAATGGGTAGTACTGAGGACGTACACTGGTTGTCAATGGGGAGAACTGAGTACGTACGCTGCCTGTGAAGGAGTAGTGCTGAGAACTTACAATGATTGTCCAGGGGTAGTACTGAGGACGTACGCTGCCTGTCAAGGGGTAGTACCGAGGACGTACGCTGCTTGTCAATGATTAGTACTGAGGACGTACGCTGCTTGTCAATGATTTGTACTGAGGACGTACGCTGCTTGTCAATGATTAGTACTGAGGACGTACGCTGCTTGTCAATGATTATTACTGAGGACGTACGCTGCTTGTCTTTGAGTAGTACTGAGGACGTACGCTGCTTGTTAATGATTTGTACTGAGGACGTACGCTGATTGTCAATGATTAGTACTGAGGACGTACGCTGATTGTCTTTGAGTAGTACTGAGGACGTACGCTGATTGTCTATAAATAGTACTGAGGACGTACGCTGCTTGTCAATGATTAGTACTGAGGACGTACGCTGATTGTCAATGATTAGTAATGAGGACGTACGCTGATTGTCTTTGAGTAGTACTGAGGACGTACGCTGATTGTCTATAAATAGTACTGAGGACGTACGCTGCTTGTCAATGGGTAGTACTGAGGACGTACGCTGCTTGTCAATGATTAGTACTGAGTACGTACGCCGATTGTCAATGATTAGTACTGAGGACGTACGCTGATTGTCTTTGAGTAGTAATGAGGACGTACGCTGCTTGTCATTGAGTAATACTGAGGACGTACGCTGCTTGTCAATGAGTAGTTCTGAGGACGTACGCTGCTTGTCATTGAGTAGTATTGAGGACATACACTGTTTGTCAATGAGTAGTACTGCGGACGTACGCTGATTGTCCATGAGTAGTACTTAGGACGTACACTGCTTGTCAAAGAGTAGTACTGAGGATGTACGCTGCTTGTCCATGAGTAATATTGAGGACGTACACTGCTTGTCATTGAGTAGTACTGAGGACGCACACTGCTTGTCAATGGGTTTGACTGAGGACGTACGCTGCTTTTCAATGGGTGATACTGAGGTCGTCCATTGCTTGTCAATGAGTAGTACTGAGGACGTACGCTGCTTGTCAATGAGTATTTTAAAGGTTACGGAAATTGACGAGAAAATTCCGATGGAAAGGAAAAGACCGAAAGATGATTCTGTCTTCATTTTCATATTTATTTTACTAGCGTAATATGATACATATATCATGCCTTTATTACACTTCCACACCGCAAGTTATGTGATAAATAAAGCAAAAGCATATGAGTGACAGACAGCGTATTTGCATAAACAAATGAAGGAAAATTATAAACTAAATCCTTCATGAAAGTTATTATTTATGTCATGCAACGTATTTATTTATGCATAACTGTTACTTGTGGAATATCTGATGTTTGCATTCCATTATTTCAGCTTGAAACAAAATCGCGGGCTCTGTTTAAAGTCCAAGAATACGGTAAGTAGAAGAGATACATATTTTAGTTGAATCATAGAGCTGATCTCGTAATAAACAGATACACATGTTTACTCTAATAGTAGCGCCGGGGCGCTTGGTAAAATACCAGTGGGCGCTCTTATAAAATTAAAAAAATATATATACATTTCCGTTCTTTTGTATAACAACCCTCATGATTTTTTATGAGGGTTATACAAAAGATCGGAAATGATTTTTTTTTTAATATTTTCTTTTAGGTGGTGGTGTATAATGGGTGTGGGGTTCTATTATGGGTCGGGTGCTTCTATTAGGGTAATGAATACTAACATGGGATTATACTAATTTATCTTCATTTTCAAAATAAAATGTTTTATATGAAAAAATAATAACTGTTTACAGTAAAACATTATCAACAGTTCCGGGTTTTCTCGTAAACAGTAAGGGTGTTGCATACTAAAACTGTCCGATGATTTTTTTTAGATCAAAATGGATAAGTTAGGAAAACACTTTAATTTGGAAAGGTATATTATTTTTTTTAATTATTTTTTTGGTATATATTGTGTATACATAAGACTGTATATGATATGTATTTTTAAAGTCGGATAACAATTATCATAGACTCCACAGAGTGCCACGTGACATTGAGATGCATTTCGTATGTTTCCTATATATTTGCTATTAGGTCTGTAGTTTAACTGGGTTACTGAGGCGCCGTTCCATGCTCACCATTCTATGCTCACCATTCCTTTATATCGCTCATGGGCATAGATACAAAGTCACCTGCAGAATTGCGATGTTACTGCAAATTATGTTGTATACACGTACTCCAGTTTTAGCTGGAGCCAAGATCATTGTCACCTCTCAAGTGACACCTGAAACAACACGGGCCATGACGAAGACACATAATGGTCCATATATTCTTGACCGGGAATCACACGGGGGCCGGAATTTGTATGAGAATTCTCATTGGTTTGAAGTTAAGATCAGAAAAAAATATATAAGAGAAAAGAAGAAAAACATTTTATTTTCGCGAGTTTCGAGTCTTCTCTTGGCAAACTGCATTTGTAGCATGTCTGTATATACATGTAAAAGGAGGGCTTTGGTCAGCACATCGAATCTATGGTGGGTGGGGCCCGGCCCGGCCTGTGGGTGTAGGGGTGTCATAGTTGTTAATTCGACCTGCGTAGCTAAATATCATTGGAGTGTATAATCGACAGTGAATTACAAATATCTAGTTTAATTTTATTAGACTTATATTGTAAAACTTATACACTAAAATTTAGTTACAAGAATATCGGTAGATTACAGTCCACTTTATTCAAATTACAGGTCAATGGAATATAGCGGAAGGTGTCCCCACGCCCCGTCCCCCACACATTACCCCCAAAACAGAGAAGAAGATTGTGTGTGCGCGTGTGTACGTGCTTGCGTGCGTGTGTGTATGTGTGTCTTTATGACGTTTGGTACACGCTTGATTAAGCTAATTCTTGTTTTTTTGTAAAAGTATGCAAAGGGGGACTTTGGTGGGAATACTTCTTATCACCTTGCTAGTAAAGCCTTGGATCTGCGATATAGGAGAGCACATGAACCAATCATCCAACTTGTTCATATTAGGTATAACAATTTGACATTTAAACAAATAATGGTTCAGATGCATTATTTCAAATGAATTCCGACATTTGTGTACGTTTATCTTTTAGTATTGCCAACTTTTGGTGTTGAAATTGATGTCGATGCAGCGTATATATTTCAAGACACGCGGGAAATCAAAGTGTACGTGAAGGCAAAGTAAGTTTTATTCTTATTTTCTTTCCAAGGCTCCCCCATCTCTTTTCATAGTATGCTCGCTCATCTATATACCGATGTACTTGTCATAAAATGCATCCAGTTGAAGCGAAAATATAACATTTTAAAACTATTTGTGATAGGATGATAAAATAGTCTATTATCTTTCAATATCCATCACAAATTGTAAAGTATTTTCATTGTAAATTTATCACCGCAAACAGGTCACATCAAGTCTGGTACAAAAAACAAATATGGTGGTATACCGGTGTTAGCACCGGATGTTGGTCTTATTTGGGAACATGTGACCTGATTTATTATGGAGCAAGATGGCCAAGCTTAAAACTAGCAGACGACACCAAAAAAGCAAATTTGATCAATTTTGAGACAGGCATGCTATTTTTTCTGAAAAAGAGGAAAAAAGGTATTTCTTCCGTTCCTTTTAAAATGAAAAATATTTATTAATTTTGATTGTTTCCTGTGTTGACACATAGCTGCAATCTAGGTCAACACATTTGCATACAAATGACCTTATGAACAGACATTGCATGATGGGAATGGGATTTTTACAAACTATCCCGGTTATAAGCGACCACCGACAAACAGGGAAATCACCATATAGGTATGAATGATATATAGGGTCCTATAGAAACCACAGCGTCCGAACGCAATGGCATCGTAGGTCCGCACTGTACTGCAAACAATGACTTGAAACTACAATGAAAGAGACAAAAAACAACAGAGAGGGTGGTGAAGACAGGGTTACCGACTTGGAACGGTCAGTAGGCAATAAGACCTACTGGTTAGCTTGAATCGATTTTATATGCGCACAATCCTCGCTATTATCCTGTCTTCAGCGCCCAAATAGACAAGACAGTGTAAACAAAACTAAATCCCATCAAAAGGAAATCTCTAACAATAAAGTCCACATCCAGAGAAACCAACTAAAGATATACATACAAAATAATAAACATCTCAGCATGTATCCAGAATCGTACTGAACAACCATAGTAGTTGCAGCTAAAGAGAAGACCAATCTAGGGTACGACCAGAAAACCCGAGGGACGAAAGCTCATGCACCCACCTCCCTTAGTTGGGGTTTCAGTAGGTACAATCATAGAGTCCCAAGAGGTAGTCCAGTCATCGCACAAGTGAAAAGTGAAGCGTAATGACTGACTGTAGATGGGTCAATCACTAAACATGCAGTGCGCTGTAAAACCAAGGGGTTATATCCTTTTCTGACGAACTTCCTGATTAAATTTGTAAAGCGGTCAGGAAACCCGTCAGACCCCTTTAACTTTCGAAGTTTATAGACCACATCTCCATAAAATGAGGGTTGTGATATGCCTTGTCGCAGAAGTGTTTTAAGGTTGGTGTTGTACTTTTCCAGCAGGCCCTCGTTGCGGCGGTAGAATTTAGAGAAAGATCTACGTAGTTTGTGATAACGGAAACCCTGCTGAAGAAGTTTACTTGTAATAACTTGATTACGATCATTGAAGTCTATAACATCATTACACGCTCTAGCAAATCGAATTAGCTGGGAGATATACACCCCATATGAGGTAGCACGAGGTACATCTCCATCCAGGTGTGGATAGCTAACGATGTTAAAATTGAAATCATCTCTCTTATCACTAGTAGATTTTAGTATGAATACAATCATTTGAAATCGAGAGATGAAGATCGAGAAATGCTGCTACAGTATCCGAACTGTTGGCTTTATTCAACGTGAGCTCTGGTGGATAAATGTTAGTAACTATATGAGCAAAGAACGGATTATCAATATTGAGTATGTCATCAAGATACCGAGAAATATTATTAAAGGCATCAATAATTTCACCCTGGCTAGCAGGTGACAAACTCAACATAAAATCTCTTTCATAGCAGTACAAAAACAAATCAGCTACAAGTGGCGCACAGTTAGTACCCATAGGAATACCAACAACCTGGCGGTAAATAGTTTTACCGTATCTTATAAAGATGTTATCCAGAAGAAAAGATAAGGCTCTACAAACATCAGTACACGTCCACATATTATACTTATCAATGGGGGCGTTAGTAAAGAAAGCCCTGACATTATTACAAGCTAGAAAAGTTGTACCTTCTCTAGCAAAATTCTTCTGAATAAGATGAAGCAATTGTTCTTTGATAAGATGATGTGGTAGTGTAGTATACAGTGTATAAAAGTCGTAGGTGCTTAGAGAAGAGGCATGAAAATTTTTACACCGTAGTTTGTCAAGAACTTCTCCAGAGTTTTTGATAGACCAAAACAGATTGATTCATGAGTTCTCGAAGGCCTTTCCGCAATATTTTACAATATGTTCTTTAATCGTGGAAAGTCAGGAAGTCAATAGTTTTGATATATTGGTCGTGGTACATGAACTAGAATTAGCGATAAAACGTGCTTTGTAAGGAATTTTGTGAAGTTTGGGTATCCATTACATTGTAGGGAGCTTCGTCTGCTTACTAATTACAGAAACCGTTATAGTCTCCATAAAAGTCACATGCTGGGAAACAATGTCCGTCTGCAGCAGAGGTGTAGTAACATAAGCAGAAGTGCTCGCTAGCTCAGCATTCAAAGTATTGATATAATGTAGTCGTCAGACAATAATTATATTGTTGGAAGCTTTGTCTGCTGGAACTAGAGCAAATTTAGTATGTAAATTCTGAATACCCTTCTTAAGGTGTCGTAAATTGTGAGTGGAAGGCCGTGGAAGCAGGGATGGATTTGATTCGTAAAACAAAATACGTAATTCAACAATTTCTGAAATAGTTTTCATCCAAGCAGTAAGTGCATGTTTATCTGCTTTTTCTCGCCTACACCATTTGTTCAGAAATCCGTTAAAGAACCCACAATTTCATTGCGACAGGCATTACAATTAATATCAGATGGAAGGCGATACTTAGGCCCTTTGGCAATTAAATGCCGAATCCTCTTATCCTCAATTACATCAAGATTTCCAGTAAAAATGTGACCGGCCGGTTCGTAACAAAATTTAGAATTTTGACAATCTCAATCAGTAGGATAGTCTCGATCTCAAGATCAGAAACGATCCTATTATAATTGAAAATAAGATTTCTAGTAGATTTCTTATACTTGTAACATAAAACAGGAGTCTCAATATTCTTGAAATACTTTGGAATTTTGTCAGTCACCCGCATATCATTAAAAATACCGGCTAAATTAATGAAATCGATGCCTTTATCAACATAAGTTATCTTCAAAAAATGCCTTTTATGGTCAGACGGAGCATCTATATGTGGACGCAAAATATGTTGCGTGTAACTTTGAATAATAGATGCAACCTCATATAATGGATTAGTACGGACATAAATGGCATCCGCTTCTTCGTCAAATTTCTGTGAGCAAGAAAAAGACAGACTGACTACTTTGCTAAGGAGGGCGTGTCTACCCGAATTTTTATAAATATAATAAAGATCTGCAACAGTAAAGACTTATTATTTTCCCAATAGACACCAATGTTAAAGTGTCACATATTAATGATTTGCTGCAAATTCAGCTCAAGTACGGATAATGCAGCAGTGTAATGTTCATATAAAAACTATTTTTCCACTTGAAAAATCACCAGAAAACGTGGGGTCACAAGACATGTAAGAAAGTTCTTGTTTGTTTACTAAACAGGTCAAGGGTACAGCTGTTTTATTGATCTACTGTTTTCATTGCTCACAAAGTCTAAGCATAGAGTCGAAATTTCTAAAATGTTCATCAATGATCCAGTAAAACCCATTAATACGCTTCTTATACATATAACCACAAAATCGAATAGAAATGGGCAGTTTTACCCTGCTTATAATGCCCATTTCCATCAAAAAGGAGGGATTACTTTTTATTATAGGAACTACATTCGACTACACCTCGGAGGTTTACATGTAATTAGTGGTGGTAAACATATATGTAAAATCTTAGATTTGTTTTTCTTAAACAACGTCGGACTTTTGAATTTTTTCTCACAAACAGTATTAGTAAGATAATTGAAAACATTCGTGATACTAAGATACAAGACACAACACATGTACTGTTGTTAAAACAAATTGTAATTTACCACTGAAGCAAAAATCGCCCCATAAATAGAATAATTTTCCTAAAATATCCATTTTCCTGCTAAAAAAGAGTTAACTTTCAGTATAGACCAGTATAGACCAACTAAACAAATCAGGGGAAATCAAAAAGTATATAAATAAAATTTGCTTTTCTCAAGTCACATTATCATTGATCTTATAGGTTTAACTCCGACATTCCATTTACAAGATATCTTATTGTTTTGCTGTCAGTAAATAAAATGTTTTGTTTTGTTTTTTGTTGTTGTTGTTGCTAATGTTTAAAAGGATTACAGTACACTCAAGAAAACTATTCGCCGCGAATAAAGAAAAGTTCAGTATTATGAAACTGTATTAAGTAAAGATAATGTGTGGACTATTGACTAGTGCGTGTGTAGAATTGCTATTTCATTCTTGTTACTGACAATTGCTATACATGTATATGCTAGATGCTACGAAATACACAAGTTTTGAATGGTTTTAGGTACATGTTTTTAAGGATTTGAAAGCCTATACCAAAAAAAAAAATGCATAAATAAACCCCGTTGTTTTTAAATAAACTAGACAATTAATATGATCTAGGTGGTCTTGAAATATATTCGTGAAATTTTGGCATGTTTGATTTTATTGTGAAAGATAGGTATGCAGTGTAAATAATTGAAATTAGGTATTGTTTTAATATATATATATATATAATTATATTGTAGATACGTTTACGGAAAACCTGTACAGGGGAAGGTTGGACTTAGCTTTTTCTTACGCAACAGGGAGGACGGAAGTAGAGATGCGGTCATGAATATGACAAGAGAACGAGTAAGATTCCTTATATGTGTGTATAGTAATTGTTATTTATGCGTGTTTTTGGATACGATGTGTGTATACTCAGTTGCAAAAGAAAGTCTACACTTTGGAAAATTTACTTTACACCCTATCCTCTTTATCAAGCGACAGTCTCTTAATGATTCAACCTATTTAAAAACAAATGACAACATGATATTGGCAAAAAGAATGATAAAACCTTTCGTACCAAACATGGCATATTCATTTTGGAATTTGTCAAATTAATTCTAAAAACAACTTTAAATCTAAACAAATCTCAGTGTACACTTTCTTTTGCAACTGAGTATATTATGTGAATGGTACATTTCCTCTTCACGTATATCCATATAGTATTTAGGCATTCATTATTTATTATTAAAACATGCACACGATTATACAATGTTATGTTCTTTAGATTATCAAAGTCAGAACCACATGTATATTGAGTCAATACAAATTAAGCTGAAAGCAATTCTAAGCATTTGTGTTTCGGAAATGATCTGTGATGAAGCTTGATGTATGTTTATGTCTGGTCCATACTCTTGTATGATATAAACAATGAGATGAAAGAATGCTCGAGGTCATTCAATGTTCGTTTCAAGTCCGGTAATTTGGCTTAGGACAAAATATTCCAACGAATTAGTACTGTTATAAATGGTTCTGAGTATTAGTAAGAGTTTATTAAAAAAAAAAAAAAAGCTAAATGTAGCGACCGTATTTATTCCACTTATTAAATGCTAACTTACTTTAAGTTAGTGAATATCCTGCTTTTGAACAATTTAGTGAACGATGGCATTGATATGCACATGACTATTCCCGCGAGCGCGATGTATCATTGTAGTGTGACGCATATGCAATTCGCCTTGAACACTAAACAAAATGTTGATCGCACTTAATAAAATAAGACATAATCCGAGTTTAAACATAATAAGTTGATACAAAATTTAAAAATATATTCAAGCTGATTGGATTGAAAAGAATTGAGATTAAAAACTAAATATCCTCAAAATCGTGGCACAATAGCATGATGATACATATTCAATAGACAGGCCAGTTTAGTTGTTATAAGAGCCATGGTATGTAAAGCATCCTCAAAAGCGCATAAGGAACCATGGTATGTAGATCAACCTCAAACCCTCATAAAAAGTCATGGTATGTAAAGCAATCTCAAACCATCATAAAAAAACATGGTATGTAAAGCAAACTCAAACTTCATAAAGAGCCATGTTATGTAAAGCAACCTCAAACCTCATAAAGAGCCATGCTATGTAAAGCAACCTCAAACACGTATAAAGAGCCATGGTATGTAGAGCAACATCAAACCTTCATAAAGAGCCATGGTATGTAAAGCAACCTCAAACCCGCATAAAGAGCCGTGTTATGTAAAGCAACCTCAAACTTATAAAGAGCCAAGGTATGTAAAGCAACCTCAAACCCTCTTAAAGAGCCAAGGTATGTAAAGCAACCTCAGTCCCTCAAAAAGAGCCGTGGTATGTAAAGCAACCTCAAACACTTTAAAAGAGCCATGCTATGTAAGGCATCCTCAAACGCGCATAAAGAGCCATGGCATGTAGATCAACCTCAAACCCTCATAAAGAGCCATGGTATATAAAGCAATCTCAAACCATCATAAAGAGCCATGGTATGTAAAGCAAACTCAAACCCTCTTAAGGAGCCATGGTATATAACGCAACTTCAGACCCTCATAAAGAGCAATGCTATGTAGAGCAACCTCAAACCTCATAAAGAGCCATGCTATGTAAAGCAACCTCAGACCCTCTTAAAGAGCCGTGTTATATTAAGCAACCTCAAACCCGCATAAAGAGCCATGGTAGGTAAAGCAACTTCAGACCCTCATAAAGAGCCATGGTATGTAGAGCAACCTCAGACCCTCATAAAGAGTCATGTTATGTAAAGCAACCTCAAACCCTCTTAAAGAGCCATGTTATGTAAGCAACTTCAAACCCTCATAAAGAGCCATGCTATGTAAAGCAACCTCAAACCTCATAAAGAGCCATGGTATGTATAGCAACCTCAGAACCTCTTCAAGAGCCAAGGTATGTAAAGCAAACTCAGTCCCTCAAAAAGAGCCGTGGTATGTAAAGCAACCTCAAACCCTTTTAAAGAGCCATGCTATGTCAAGCATCCTCAAACGCGCATAAAGAGCCATGGCATGTAGATCAACTTCAGACCCTCATAAAGAGCAATGCTATGTAGAGCAACCTCAAACCTCATAAAGAGCCATGCTATGTAAAGCAACCTCAGACCCTCTTAAAGAGCCGTGTTATGTTAAGCAACCTCAAACCCGCATAAAGAGACATGGTAGGTAAAGCAACTTCAGACCCTCATAAAGAGCCATGGTATGTAGAGCAACCTCAAACCCTCATAAAGAGCTATGCTATGTAAACAACCTCACACCCTCTTAAAGAGCCATGGTATGTTAAGCAACCTCAAACCCTCATAAAGAGCCATGCTATGTAAAGCAACCTCAAACCCGCATAAAGAGCCATGGTATGTAGAGCAACCTCAAACTCTCATAAAGAGCCAGGGTATGTAAAGCAAACTCAAACCCTCATAAAGAGCCATGTTATGTTAAGCAACCTCAAACCCTCATAAAGAGCTATGGTATGTAGAGCAACTTCAGACCCTCATAAAGAGCCATGGTATGTAAAGGAACCCCAAACCTCATAAAGAGACATGCTATGTAAAGCAACCTCAAAACGTCTTAAAGAGCCATTGTATGTAAAGCAACCTCAAACCCTCATAAAGAGCCATGGTATGTAAAGCAACCTCAGACCCTCATAAAGAGCCATGCTATGTAAAGCAACCTCAAACCTCATAAAGAGCCATGCTATGTAAAGCAACATCAAAGCCTCATAAAGAGCCATGTTATGTAAAGAAACCTCAAACCCTCATAAAGAACCATATTATATAGAGCAACCCTCAGACCCTCATAAAGAGCCATGGTATGTAGAGCAACCTCAAACCCTCATAAAGAACGATGCTATGCTAAGCAACCTCAAACTTCATAACGAGCCATGCTATGTAAAGCAACCTCAAACCCTCATAAAGAGCCATGGTATGTAAAGCAACCTCAGACCCTCATAACGAGCCATGTTATGTAAAGCAACCTCAAACCCTCTTAAAGAGCCATGTTATGTAAGCAACTTCAAACACTCATGAATAGCCATGCTATGTAAAGCAACCTCAAACCTCATAAACGAGCCAAGGTATGTAAAGCAACCTCAGTCCCTCAAAAAGAGCCGTGGTATGTAAAGCAACCTTAAACCCTTTTAAAGAGCCATGCTATGTTAAGCATCCTCAAACGCGCATAAAAAGCCATGGCATGTAGATCAACCTCAAACCCTCATAAAGAGCCATGGTATGTAAAGCAATCTCAAACCATCATAAAGAGCCATGTAATGTAAAGCAACTCAAAGCCTCTTAAGGAGCCATGGTATATAACGCAACCTCACACCCTCATAAAGAACAATGCTATGTAGAGCAACCTCAAACCTCATAAAGAGCCATGGTATGTAGATCAACCTCAGACCCTCTTAAAGAGCCGTGTTATGTAAAGCAATCGCAAACCCGCATAAAGAGCCATAGTATGTAGAGCTACCTCAAAGCTCATAAACAGCCATGTTATGTAAAGCAACCTCAAACCCTCATAAAGAGCCATGGTATGTAAAGCAACCTCAAACCTCATAAAGAGCCATGCTATGTAAAGTAACATCAAACCCTCATAAAGAGCCATGTTATGTAAAGCAACCTCAAACCCTCATAAAGAACCATATTATATAGAGCAACCCTTAGACCCTCATAAAGAGCCATGGTATGTAGAGCAACCTCAAACCCTCATAAAGAACGATGCTATGTTAAGCAACCTCAAACTTCATAAAGAGCCATGCTATGTAAAGCAACCTCAAACCCTCATAAAGAGCCATGGTATGTGAAGCAACCTCAGACCCTCATAAAGAGCCATGTTATGTAAAGCAACCTCAAACCCTCTTAAAGAGCCATGTCATGTAAGCAACTTCAAACCCTCATAAAGAGCCATGCTATGTAAAGCAACCTCAAACCTCATAAAGAGCCATGGTATGTATAGCAACCTCAGAACCTCTTCAAGAGCCAAGGTATGTAAAGCAACCTCAGTCCCTCAAAAAGAGCCGTGGTATGTAAAGCAACCTCAAACCCTTTTAAAGAGCCATGCTAGGTCAAGCATCCTCAAACGCGCATAAAGAGCCATGGCATGTAGATCAACCTCAAACCCTCATAAAGAGCCATGGTATGTAAAGCAATCTCAAACCATCATAAAGAGCCATGTAATGTAAATCAACTCAAAGCCTCTTAAGGAGCCATGGTATATAACGCAACCTCACACCCTCATAAAGAGCAATGCTATGTACAGCAACCTCAAACCTCCTAAAGAGCCGTACTTTGTAAAGCAACCTCAGACCCTCTTAAAGAGCCGTGTTATGTAAAGCAACCGCAAACCCGCATAAAGAGCCATAGTATGTAGAGCAACCTCAAAGCTCATAAACAGCCATGTTATGTAAAGCAACCTCAAACCTCATAAAGAGCCATGCTATGTAAACAACCTCACACCCTCTTAAAGAGCCATGGTATGTTAAGCAACCTCAGACCCTCATAAAGAGCCATGCTATGTAAAGCACCCTCAAACCTGCATAAAGAGCCATGGTATGTAGAGCAACCTCAAACTCTCATAAAGAGCCATGGTATGTAAAGCAACCTCAAACCCTCATAAAGAGCCATGCTATGTAAAGCAACCTCAAACCCTCATAAAAAGCCATGGTATGTAGAGCAACTTCAGACCCTCATAAAGAGCCATGGTATGTAAAGCAACCCCAAACCTCATAAAGAGCCATGCTATGTAAAGCAACCTCAAAACGTCTTAAAGAGCCATGTTATGTAAAGCAACCTCAAACCCTCATAAAGAGCCATGGCATGTAAAGCAACCTCAGACCCTCATAAAGAGCCATGCTATGTAAACCATCCTCAAACCCTCATAAAGAGCCATGTTATGTAAGGCAACCTCAAACCCTCATAAAGAACCATGTTATATAGAGCAACCCTCATAAAGAGCCATGGTATGTAGATCAACCTCAAACTCTCATAAAGAACGATGCTATGTTAAGCAACCTCAAACTTCATAAAGAGCCATTCTATGTAAAGCAACCTCAAACCCTTATAAAGAGCCATGGTATGTAAAGCAACCTCAGACCCTCATAAAGAGCCATGTTATGTAAAGCAACCTCAAACCCTCTTAAAGAGCCATGTTATGTAAGCAACTTCAAACCCTCATAAAGAGCCATGCTATGTAAAGCAACATCAAACCTCATAAAGAGCCATGGTATGTATAGCAACCTCAGACCCTCATAAAGAGCCATGCTATATAAAGCAACCTTAAACCTCACAAAGAGTCATGCTATGTAAAGCAACCTCAAACCTCATAAAGAGCCATGGTATGTAAAGCAACCTCAGACCCTCATGAAGAGCCATGGTATGTAAAGCAACATCAGACCCTCATAAAGAGCCATGGTATGTAAAGCAACCTCAAACCTCATAAATAGCCATGGTATGTAAAGCAACCTCAGACCCTCATAAAGAGCCATGCTATGAAAAGCAACCTCAAACCTTATAAAGAGCCATGGTATGTAAAGCAATCTCAAATCCGTATAAAGAGCCATGGTATATAAAGCAACCTCAGACCCTCATAAAGGGCAATGGTATGTAAAGCAATCTCAAACCACATAAAGAGCCATGGTATGTAAAGCAACCGCAAACCTCATAAAGAGCCATGGTATGTAAAGCAACCTCAGACCCTCATAAAGAGCCATGGCATGTAAAGGAACCTCAAACCCTCAGAAGCCTCTTAAAACGAGGGATTGTTATTTTTAAGATTGACCATATCATCGTTGAATAATTTCACATACAGCATAGAGGTGAATTCATACATACCGTTATAGTTTCATTTGGAACAATTTAGTGGGAGTGGACAGGATGTTTTCAGATATTTTACATTGCAAATGATGCATTCAGTAAGAAGTAACTTTGGGTTTTCACAGGATGACCTTAGTGGTTGGGCTAACTCAGGAAGGAATCAATGACGGTGAATGCATTTACATAAGTTTAATGCAACTTTTAAAATATGTTTAATAAATATACAATTATCTAAAAAAACAAGCGAATACACCAATGAACTATGAAAAGAATGTTCTCATGAACGTTTAAGACGTTCTTAGTATTGCTATAAATACTGAATGTCTAAGACACTAAAGTGTTGTTAAAGCTATACCAATGTTGATCTAGCGCGATAACTGTGATGCGCGAGAGCTCATGAAGATGATGATGCGCGAATTCAATGGATGATTGTCATCAAATGCCTTCTGTAAGGGTTGATGACGCGATGCAATGATAGTTAACCTCCACTGAGATTGTGAGTGATATTCCTCCAGTGAGGATTGGTAACGGGCCCACCTTGTGTCCCGGGGGTTGTCGTTAGTAAAACCTGGCTGCGCAGGTACGGGGACCGTCTTCACCGCTTGTAACATTAATCGTGGAAGCTAAGCTCCACTCCTGGATATCCAAACCTAGATGGCTTAGTCCAACCCTGGATGGCTTATATCCTGGATGGCTTAGTCCAACCCTGGATGGCTTATATCCTGGATGGCTTAGTCCAACCCTGGATGGCTTATATCCTGGATGGCTTATTTCCAACCCTGGATGGCTTATTTCCAACCCTGGATGGCTTATATCCTGGATGGCTTAGATTCATCCCTGGATGGCTTAGTTCCAACCCTGGATGGCTTAGTTCCAACCCTGGATGGCTTAGGCACATGTTGCCTATGAAATTTGCCGTCCAATCTCTGTTCCAACAAAGCACTATGGGTTTGATAGCAAACATTACGCCCAAATCATTATTTCCCCCGTTCAGTCCGTGACAAACGTGGCTAAATCTACAGTATTGAATCTACTCATGAGGCCCCTTATACAATTTTGCCGTTTAAGGAAAATATACCTATACGTTTACATGCATTAGCACAAAACTAAACTTATGACACGGCCTCTCTGGCGGCCACTTAAAATTTGCACGCTTTTACGTGTTACATGAATAGATCATGAATATTGTGAAATTGTTTCAACTCGAACAATAGATTTGGGTGTAACCGATAACTTACAAGAGCTATATACGACCAGTACGCTCTACCCGTGACATTTTGTGACAACATCTCCCCACTTAAAGAAAGTGCTACACTTTTAAAATTCAACAAAATGATAATTAATATTTACACGTTAAGAAACTATTAATTCTTCTGAGCAAATGAGCGACAAAACGTACAAGCCGATCGCTCAATCGCTTGAGTATGTTAACTATTACTACTGAGGTTATAACCTAACTATAATATGTAATTACAATTTCAACACTATTCTACAATTGTACACTACCCTGTCGTAACATATACTACTATTGTACAATACACTGCAATACACTATTGTATTAAACCGGTCATTATGTGCGGCGACTTAAATAGTCTGCCCCAATATTGTGCTTTCCACGGTCTATTACACCGACTTTACGGTTGTTAATAACACTACTTCCTGTCACTACAAGAACTCCAACTTTACACATTGCATCCATCGCATTACCAGTATACTGTTTGCGAAATGGAGTAGGGTCTCTCGTTTCCCTAATCGGCTTTGCTAACGTGTGCTTAAAGCTACACTGCACTACATCTGTTGGTCTCGACTTATCGGACCGAACAGTACTACACTCAGAGTCTAAACGACTTACCTCTCGTTTCTCTGCTACATTAAGCATGCCCGATATGTCTACATCGGCTGCTGTCTCCTTACCTACACTAGTGGGAAAATACATGGGAATAGTGTCCTCACTACTGTCTTCCTCACTATCCTCAATAACTGCAACATTAACTACGGTTAACACCCCTTGTTGCACATTATCGGTTCTACTGATATACTCTTTCAGCATATTCGCATGAAAGGTCTTTAACTTTCCGTTTATCTCGATACGGTAATCCATAGTGTTCACTATCCCTCTAACGTAAAACGGACCTTTCCATTGTTATAACAACTTGTTATTGTCGGTCGGGAGTAACAGTAACACCTGGTCATCTATCTTAAACTTCCTAGCTCTAGCTTTCTGGTCATAGTACCGTTTATACTTGGTACTTGCCTTAACTAACTGACTTTGAGCTATCTTACAAGTCTCCTCTAGTTTCTCCTTCAGATCTAAAACATACTGATATGTAGTCTTAACCTCATCACTATCTACTTCACCTGCCCACATCTCTCTTAGAATCCTCATGGGACCTCTAACTGACCTACCGTACAATAACTCAAACGGAGAAAATCCTAAACTCTCTTGTGGAACCTCTCTAAATGCAAACAATAAAGCATTGAGATACTTGTCCCAATCTTTGGGTCTCTCGGTACACATACGCCGTAACATTTGCTTTAACGTCCCGTTAAATCGTTCGACTAACCCGTTACACATAGGGTGATATGGTGTTGTCATGATTTGACGCAAAGACAATAACCTGCTTACTTCAGCCATAAGTTCTGACGTAAACTGTGACCCATAATCAGTCAGCATTTCCTCTGGTACACCTAGCCTACTGAACATATCAACTAATGCCTCAGCTACTCTCTCACTTTCAATTGAGGGCAATGCTACTGCCTCCGGATACCTAGTTGCATAGTCTACCATGGTTAAAATGTACCTATTTTTCCTATCCGACACTGGAAAAATTGGTCCAACTATGTCTACGGCTACCCGCTTAAATGGTGTATCTATCAGTGGCATCTGACCTAAATGTACTTTGGTCACTCGACCTTTTGGTACTGTCCTTTGGCATACATCGCAGGACCTACAATACCTAGTTACATCTCCACTAACGCCCTGCCAATAAAATTCTGCCAATACTCTATCTGACGTTTTCATTACGCCTAAATGACCTCCCATAATCGACTCATGAGCTACCTTAAGCACTGTCGTTCTATATTGGGTAGGTACCACTAATTGGTGAAACTGTCTACTACCACTATCTTCAAATTCTCTGTACAATAACCTATTCTTATGTACAAACTTACAACTACCGGACCCTTTACACTTCTTCACTACACCATCCTTGGCCTTCACCTTACAAGGACCTAATGACTCGTCTTGAGTTTGTGCTTCTATAAACTCCGCTTTAGATATGTCACCTACGGCTGCAGGAACCTTTAATTTTCTATAAGCCTGAGCTTGCTTCTGAACCTGCGCTCTAGTCTCTACGACATTACTTATGCTACTTCTAAAATCGGACATTACCGGAAGTGCTGAACCTTCTATGTTCCCTATCGTTAAATCATACATCGGGTCATCCATACATAGTGCCTCTGTAGTCCCTTTAAAGAAAGGTGTATCTACATCTATTCTCGCTATTGGCACGTGCTCTACCGACTTATTTAACAACATACACGGTGACTGTTTACCTACCAACTGGTCATCCGTAACTAAACTACGCCTAACTACCACACCTGTACAACCTGTATCCCTCATTACAATTACTTCCGTGCCATTCACTCTACCATATGCCGTTGGAAGATTTGCATACGGAAAGAGACATGTTCCTATCTTCGCCATTACACCATCCGCTTTAACACAACAGCTACTACTCTCGGTTTTAATAACCGGACAATTACTACCTCTGCCTCTACCTCTACCTCGGTTTTGACCACCTCTACTTCTACCGAAATTCCATGGGTTGTTTAAACCTTGGTTCTGACTCCCTACATTGTTGTCCACTCTACTATTTTCACTAAAATTGTCTTCGACAGCGGACACTTTCACCGCTTTCCTACACTCATGTGAAGCATGATTCCCATTACAGTGACGACAACGAATAAAAGGTCTACCTATGTTACCACTATTGCTACCTCCTCGAGCACCCATCGAACTACCTCCACCTCTATAGTTTCCACTCTGGCCTTTCTGTTTATGATCGTCCCCTTGCCTATCTCTAAAAGTTCTGTCTTTCGCCACTACATTATGAGCTCCACCTCTAGCCTCGGCAAACTGATCTGCTTGTGTTGCCATTTCATCTACACTAGTTAGTTTTCTTTCTTTAAGAAATAAGAACAGATCTCTACTACAAACATTGAATAGCTGGTCCCGCAACAAGAACTCTATGAGGCCCTGATAAGTCTGCGCTACCTTCCCTAACTCTAACCACCTATCTAAGTAATTTCTAGACCTACTAATAAACTGAATAAATGACTCGCCTTTTTCAGGCAGACAAGCTCTAAACCGCTTTCTAAAACCTTCTTCAGTTAACTCAAATCTCTTTAAAAGAGCATCCTTTAACTTGTCATAGTCAAGAGCATCTACACTAGGTAATCTAGAAAATACATCTAAGGCCTTGTCTCTCAATAACGCACTTAAATGAACTGCCCACTTATCTTTGGTCCATTCCTGTTACTCAGCATAACGCTCGAACCGTAACAAGTAACTGTCCATGTTATCTTTGTCAGCATCAAAGTATGGTAATTTCGAACCTTTTAACTTCCCAGAATAACTATCTTTCCCTACAGTTCCACTGTCCTTACTATGTGTCTTAGCTGCTTCCAACTCTAAAGCTAACTTATGATCAAACTCTTTTTGCTCCCTCTCCATCATCATATTAGCCTTAGCTAGTCTACCATCTGTTTCGAACCTCTGATGTTCTAACTCTTGCTTCTCCCTTACTATTCTACTTTCTAATTGTAGCTTCTCTGTGGCTAGTCTACTTTCTTCATCTCGCTTCTCCTTAGCTAACCTACCTTTTAATTCTAACCTCTCTGTAGCTAATCTACCTTCTAATTCTAACTTCTCTTTATCAGCATCTAGCTTCTCTTTATCAGCATCTAACTTCTCTTTAGCTAATCTACTTTCTAATTCTAGCTTCTCTGTGGCTAGTCTACTTTCTTCATCTCGCTTCTCTTTAGCTAACCTACTTTCGAATTCTAGCCTATCTTTCTCTAATTCTCTTTCCTTAAGTCTAAATTCCCTTATTCTAGCCTGTTCGTCTTTAACAAAGGTTCTAAGCTCCTCACCAGCATACCCTAACTCCTTACCCATTTCTGTAAGTTCCTTTATAGACGTCATGGTTATAGATATTGTGGATTACACACTACACTAATTACAATACCCACGTCACTAATAATTCTACTCACCTAACTACTAATGGTAAGTCACTGTGTCCTCAGTAAATACCTGGGCATCATCATAGGACAAGTTACATACACATTTGTACTAGCGCTAACTACTAACGGTTATGTATAGATAGTATCTAGCTTCCACAAAACATATACACTACATAAAACATCTTAATTTGATATTGGACATAAACCTTAAACAATCATCGAAATGTGTATATTAACATGTACATGTATATTTACTTCTCCCATCAATATAAGTATACTCGAGTGTCACAACATGAGTAGAACGTCTTGTTCGCCAACCTAATTGGATACTATGTGTATATCAAGGGAGGTAAAACAAACACCCAAATTATTGAGCAAAAGTGCCTCAGACCCACTCGTGTAGACCACTGCGAACTCGCGCCAAGGAAAGAACGGACAAAACAACAGTTTGGACTCACCCTACCCTTGTCGTGTCTTGACTTGTCTTCCAAGCTGTGGCCGTGATCGTCGACAGTCGCCTTGATGGATCAGAGGGTGGTACACAATTCTAAAAAAATAAGTAGAGATTTAGTATATCATAATAAAGATCACTTATTGATTCTTTCCCTCCGTAGTCGCCCAAAATCCCACTTCTGACACCAGTTGTCACAGGATGACCTTAGTGGTTGGGCTAGCTCAGGAAAGAATCAATGACGGTGAATGCATTTACATAAGTTTAATGCAACTTTTAAAATATGTTTAATATATACACAATTATCTAAACAAACAAGCGAATACACAAATGAACTATGAAAAGAATGTTCTCATGAACGTTTAAGACGTTCTTAGTATTGCTATAAATACTGAATGTCTAAGACACTAAAGTGTTGTTAAAGCTATACCAATGTTGATCTAGCGCGATAACTGTGATGCGCGAGAGCTCATGAAGATGATGATGCGCGAATTCAATGGATGATTGTCATCAAATGCTTTCTGTAAGGGTTGATGACGCGATGCAATGATAGTTAACCTCCACTGAGATTGTGAGTGATATTCCTCCAGTGAGGATTGGTAACGGGTCTCCACCGCTTGTAACGTTAATCGTGGAAGCTTAGCTCCACTCCTGGATATCCAAACCTAGATGGCTTACTCCAACCCTGGATGGCTTATATCCTGGATGGCTTAGTCCAACCCTGGATGGCTTATATCCTGGATGGCTTAGTCCAACCCTGGATGGCTTATATCCTGGATGGCTTATTTCCAACCCTGGATGGCTTATTTCCAACCCTGGATGGCTTATATCCTGGATGGCTTAGATTCATCCCTGGATGGCTTAGTTCCAACCCTGGATGGCTTAGTTCCAACCCTGGATGGCTTAGGCACATGTTGCCTATGAAATTTGCCGTCCAATCTCTGTTCCAACAAAGCACTATTGATCATCCCCGCGAGAGCTAGAAAACAATGGGTTTTATAGCAAACATTACGCCCAAATCATTATTTCCCCGGTTCAGTCCGTGACAAACGTGGCTAAATCTACAGTATTGAATCTACACGAGAGGCCCCTTATACAATTTTGCCGTTTAAGGAAAATATACCTATACGTTTACATGCATTAGCACAAAACTAAACTTATGACACGGCCTCTCTGGCGGCCACTTAAAATGTGCACGCTTTTACGTGTTACATGAATAGATCATGAATATTGTGAAATTGTTTCAACTCGAACAATAGATTTGGGTGTAACCGATAACTTACAAGAGCTATATACGACCAGTACGCTCTACCCGTGACATTTTGTGACAGTAATCAGTACCTCTTTCTTATTCTGGTACTCATTTTATTAGTCCTGAGCAAACCTACCTGAAACCCAAAGTTGTACCAACAATGTGCATTACCCAGCGAACCATGCTGTCCAAAATTTGGTAGGTGTTGGGACTAAAAACATGTTTTTTAATATTTGTTTTGAGTAACAACATGTCCGCCTCTATTTTTTCTCAATATTGTTATGTTTTGATTACTTTATAACAGAAGAAAGTTTATCTAAAATGTACATTTTTCACCTTTATCTGTAAAGAAAATACCCCAGATGCATGACCCAATTGACCCGGATTGGTTCTTAGCACGTCACATAATTAGCAAATTATTCTGTTTGCATATTTGCACTCCCAAGTCTTCAATTTCTGCTTAATACACTGAGGTCCCACCATGACATGGGATCACTTAGTCGCCGATAACTCCGGTATGAGATTGATTTATATAATAGATTGAGATTGGCAAAATAATTTGGAAATCGATTACCGAGGGAGGAGAGTCGCTTGACTAGTCAAAATGCAAATAAACTGTTTAAATGGAGTCTCCCTCGTCGAATAAAAATTTCTTATTTATTTACTTTACAGTTAAGTTTTGAAGGTACATTCGCATTTATCGTACCGGTTGCGGATATAATCAATTCTTCACTGCGTGACAGACGAGACTTTCCTAATGGGTGTCATCTTGAAATTGTGGCCGATGTTCTTGAAAGCGCGACAGGATATGAAGAGTTTACTTCTCACGAAAGAACTGTTTTCGCCATTGAGCCATATACATTCAAATTTACGCGGTCAAAGAGGAACTTCGGACCAGGATGGGAATATTACTTAAAGGTAAACTTGTTTTATTGTATTGTCGTTTAAATATGTGAAAAACAAAAGGAGAACGTATTCTAGCCCATAATATACAACTGTATGATGCCGCCTATGTTTATATCAGTGTGTGTATGTGTGTGTGTGTGTGAGCGCGCGTGTACGTGTGTGGATGGAGTTGTGTGTGTGTGTGGATGGATGGATGGATGGATGGAGTTTAAAGTCGCTTTTCATAGAGCTTTCGTTACAATCGATATAAAATAAATAAGTTTAAAATAAGAAATAACGTCGCTTTTAACAATCCCTCATTCATATCACGACGGTATCTTCTTTTACCAGTGAGCTCAATGCTCAACTATATTGTGCTCCCACGAACACTGGAATGCCGCTGTCGACACATGGCATGATACCCCACCCAGTCTCATGTCACATTATACTGACACCGGGCTGACTAGAACATATAACCACTCTTTTAATACAAATCCATTGATAACGTGTACACACATAATATTTATTGCATTTGTATTATATGTACAGTCCTAGGACAAGGATTAACAGATCTGCTTAATTTGAGCAATAACTCAGATTAACTTGTTAATTATCAGCAACAAACTGAAGCTAATGTACCCATAGTCATAGGCGTGTGTTAAAACTTAAAATATACCATACTTTGTATCTATTACCTTTAGCTTAAGTTTTCATTTCTTGTTCAGATTGATATGTTTCTTGCCAATGGTGATGTCGCAAAAGGTAAAGATATCGATGTGCATTTGCTTGAAAACAATATAGTGACAGAAACGCTGGAGACGAAAACCGATGCAAATGGACAAGCTGTTCTGCACTTTTCAACAGGCCAGGGTCATGAAATTCAATTCGAGGTTTGTTTTATTGTTGGTTAGCTTGGAAATGATCAGAAAATAAATAAAATTATCGTGTCCAAGAAATAAAACTTATGAGTTAATTGGTATGTATATTGTCGAGCAGACAGTTTTACGTGATAACTTACGTCTGGGCCTCGTTCAGTTTGTCTGTTTTAGTTAAAATTGCACAACATTGTGTAGCTGAAGTATATTGAACTGATGTTAACATTAAACATTAGTGAACGGTACTGGACGCCATTTAAGATTGTTTAATCACGTGAAATCAACGAACCGCTCTGATTGGACCATTTCATTAATCAATAATTATACCCCGCTTTCACAAAGTGAAGTGGGGGCTACATAGGAATCACGTTGTCCGTAACGTCCCGTCCCGTCCCTTCCCGTCAACACATTGTTGTCCCGTCGCGTCGCGTCCCGTCCCATCCCGTCGCGTAGCACGTTTTTAATACTTTCATATCTCAAACACTTTTGAATGAATTGTTCCCAAACTTCATATACTCATAACAACTGATGACATTATGCCCCTCTACATCACCCATCACTGATTGCCTAATTTATTACAGAATTATGGCCCTTTGTTTGTCTTAGAATTTTCCACTTTAATATGGTATAATGACCTGTGAACATATTTTTTCTCAAAAAATTTCGAATTGATTTTTCCCAAACTTCATGTACACGAAACAACTGATTACCTTATGTCCTTCTACATCACAAATTGTTGATGCCTAATTTATTTATTACAGAATCACGGCCCTTTATTTGACTTAGTGTGTTTCACTCTATAAGGAACTTCATGTGGCTTTCATTTTAACACGTTTCATGGATTGTTATTACACCTAACATACGGTTCACATGTGATGATATGTTGTGTCTATGCATTAATGGTTTTTCGATTCTGCAATTCTTTTTTTACTGAACTATGTTTTAATTAGTATTTCTTTAACATTAAGATTTTAATAAACAGATATTTTAGACATTTATTATTCTTGATTTTGCCCATCATCGGCTATAGCAAACAAGTGGGGATATTCATCACTTTCAGTGATAGTTCTAGTTTGCGTTAAATATCTTTTAATAACTGAAATAAACAGTTTCTGAACATAGTTTAAAGTCGATATCCCGCTAACAACAGTCACATTTTACAACAGATGTACACTGTTTAAAGGTCTACTAACGATATGTTACATACTTGGTAACTTACAAAACTCCTAATTCATTCTACGCATATTCAATTACGGATATTTAAGTACCCGTGAATAAATTTAGGCCCATACTAGGCACACATGCATTATTTTATGACCTCAACACATTGATATATTTTGGAAGATCGGTTTTATAGTGAAATTTGGCAGTTTAGTTTCCTTACCGTGGTCAACTGAACATGGTCCTGGTTTACATATAATGGGTATATATATGTCATTCATAAATACAACTTGTTATACAAGACCGCCTGCATGAAAACTGATTATACACAATTATCTTACTTGTCTGCGATTCACAAGGCTTCCTTAAAAAACCCATGACACACTGTGACAGTGTGCAAATATGTAAACTTAATCCATTATTTTTTGAAAACGTAATAAAAAAGTTAATAACACAGTAGTATGGCTTCTGATGTCCATGATATGTCTAAATATTTGAACTTTTTCAGGCAATTGCTGAAAACGTAATAAGTGAACGATACACCGTGAAACCATATAAAGGGGAAAACCAAATCCAGGTCGAACAAGTCATGGTACGTAAGCACAATAACCCCTATGTAGAGTCATAATAAATACTTAATTACCATAACCCTCTATAGGTAATGTATAAATAGAGTCGTGATACATACATGAATACAATAACCCCCTATATGTAACGTATATATCAGAATCATTAATACATACTTAAATACAATAACCCTCTATAGGTAATACATAAATAGAGTCGTAATGCATACTTAAATACAATAACTCTCTATAGGTAACGTATATATAGAGTCGTGGTACATACAAAAATACAAAAAAACATGTATATAAAGATTCGTGGTACGTACGAAAACCCAATAACCCCTATAAGCAACGTATATTCATTACTCCCTCTCTCTCTCTCTCTCTCTCTCTCTCTCTCTCTCTCTCTCTCTCTCATCATGATACGTACGTAAATGTAATATATACGAGTGCAGACTCGTTATACATATACACATAAGAT
Source organism: Cyrtodaria siliqua (assembly GCA_037043455.1). Classification (NCBI taxonomy): domain Eukaryota; kingdom Metazoa; phylum Mollusca; class Bivalvia; order Adapedonta; family Hiatellidae; genus Cyrtodaria; species Cyrtodaria siliqua. Next base: position 59,861 of record JAWPHD010014087.1, read on the forward strand.
AAGAACAAAACCCCTCTAGGTAATGCATACGTGGTCATGCTATCATCTATAGGTAAGGTAAATCCAATACATCGTCCAAGTAAATGCGAAACAAACTTTATTTGCATCATCCACTCTTTATACTGAGTTGCTTCATGTATTTCAAGGAAGGCTGGAACGCATTTATTAGTATTGATCCGTCCAAGGTCAATGCTACCGAATCCTTATAAACTCTACCAAAAAGTTCATGCCATAGAGTGTTATATTATAACTCCAAGTAGCAGCTGTGGTAATTATGTCCAAACAGTGCGTCAGACTTCCCATCTGACGCGTAACAAAGGAATTAAATCAAAAACATTGATCTCACGTACATGACGTATGTCACACGTTTACACATTGATCCCACATTCATCAAACATTTATAACACATTCACATAATGATCACACATTCATCTCACATTCATTACTCATTCATCAAACATTAACACATTTATCACACAGACTCACATGTATCACATTCGCACATTAATCACACATTGATCACTCAGTGATCATACATTGATCAAATATTGCTCACACATTCACACAGTGATCACACAGAATATCACATATCGATATTTTGTGTTCCACACATTAACACATTGATAACACATTCACACATAAATCACACATTGATCACACATTGATCACATATGGACCACACGTTCACACAGTGATCACACAGAATATCACATATTGACCTTTTGTATGTCAATGATGTGTTCCACAAATTCCACAAGAATCCAAAAAGACTACCCAGGCTCATAAATGGCATTACCCGAGGAGTAAAATAACTTAAAACACATGTCGGAGACAAAATATTATATTCTCAGTACATGCTTTACCAATACACCATAGCTTGTAGAAGCATCTTATTGATGTTTGCACCGCGGACAAAATATATATTGAGTTGATGGTTTTTCCTTGTGAATTTACATACACATACAATACAATACAAACAGTCTGGTAACTCATTTTAGAATTATTTTATATTTAGAATATTGTGAATCTTGGTTTTAAGAAACACTTTATTCAGTGTTGAGTGATCGAGTCTCTTCACTTTTGCTAAATTAAACTTGTCATTGGTCCAATATTTTCACTGTACCCTTTTAAACCAAACCGAATGCTTCATTCATATTACACATAATAATAGCAATATCACTGCAATGCACTGCACTACACTACACTGCACCAACTGTTTGTTTTCATTATAGAACCTATAAAAAACGAGCAAAAGAAATTGTATCAACTACCGAAAATTACGGTAAAATCTCAAAATCTCGACAATGGAAAATTATGAATACATATTCATTTATAATTATAGGCCACTCTCTAGGTTGCCACTTATGTGCTGATTGGTACACATATTTGTATACTGTGACTGTTCAATAATGAAAATAATGATATGAATCGTGTTGTCTAGATTGACGGAAACGTTGTTATACGAGCATTTACAAACCAGCATCTGGGAATCGGGAGATATAGCGGCTTGTTATTTGTGGTAAGTTATGTTAAACCATGTTAGTAACTATATATATATATATATGTTTTAACTTAAAGGCGGAGTTCTTGTGCTGTTATAAGTGGTAACTTTAATGCAAAATACACTTATCGCTACTGTGCTGTGATTGGCTTAAACAGTTATGTACATTTGTGAATTTTCTCTCCAGCAAGATCGATTTTTCCAATATCTTATCTTGATGTCTCTTATAACTGCATGCATTGCTTTCTTTAAGTAATTACAGTCAAGTATATATTAAAAGATCACTTAGGAAACAAACTGGCTCTGAACATTGGTGGTCATTTAATACAGATGCATTTGAATTTAAAACAATTGGAAACTTGCGGGTTCAAATCCCTCTGGCAGCTCGACTTACAGTAATGGTTCTACCCAGGAAAAGTGGCTGATCTGTCTCCACCACACAAACAAATCTGCCGTCATGTATAACCTTACATATGTTGGAAATGACTTAACAATACAAAACAAACAACCGAAACAATTGGAAACTTAAATAGTAGCCTCGCAGGTTGTTTCTTCATAGAGGTGGTCTCCTCGGCAGATTTGACTGTATTTGTATTCAATTAATCAGATCGTAACCCGAGGCAAGATCGTCTTCACAAAATACGAAGAACCAACCAACAATAAAAGCAGGACTTTGTCCAAAGATCTGCAGGAAGAAATAACACCATGTGCTCGTCTACTTGTGTTCTATATTGACAAGAACACAAACCAGCTGGTTGCCGACTCGATCAAGTTTGACGTTGAAGCAAAATGCCGTGGAGAGGGGGTAAACACTATATTATTCTAACACGACCTCCACAGTCTTTCATATACACAAAGAAGAGAGACAGCTGTATGTTATAATAAAATACAGCTGTTCCATTAATTCCCCGCGTATATTTCATGCGTTGGAAGCGCCACGTTACCTGACGTTACTTGGTAGTGTATTTGAACATGTTGTACCGCGCAAAACTTTGCATACGGGGGCGCCCCAATGGAACAGCCTGTAAAACATAGCAGCCTGATTACCTTGACCTCCGAGATAATATATAGTGCCCCCAAAATAGCGTAAACAATGGGGTTATTGTTGTGTTAGAATCGAAATAATAAATTGTCGTTCGGATGCGAGTAATTAAATCACTCGTGCTAAAGCACTCGTGATTTAATTACTACGCATTCGAACTCCTAACTGTATTTTATTCACCGATAAAACACAGGTACGTGTTTATTGTTTCTTAAATAAAATGTTTATACGAACCAGAGAAACTGTCGCATTCTTGTGCTCCATTAATTTCGAAATTAGTTTTGCAATTTATTTAATTTTTGCATTTCAGAGCTGCAAAATGAGTTATTGCTGGCTTAGTGATTAACTTTATGTATGCCTATAATTGTGATTGAACTATGAAAACAAATCACGGTAAACGTCGGTTTGGGTGTCTTATTTTTGACTCAAACATTTAATTAGTGTTGATGAAGAGATTCGTTATCTATTCTTACAGAAATGAATATAATACATAATTCGCCATATTATATATAAAATTGTATTCTATTTTGAACATTTTGATTAATTATCTTGATTCAGAGATATGGCATGTCTAGTTTCAATTGGTATAGAAAGAAAGATAAAAATATCGGACAGGGAAAGCAGCATTCAAAAACGACAGTCAACCAAAAAGCACAAAAACAGACACGCAAACAGACAAACGAGAAGGCAAAAGTAATAAAAAATGCAAACGACATCACTAACACAAAAGGGTTGACAAGAGGGCTACCGCCTTGTAACGGTCAGTGACAACAAAGGCTACTGGGGGTTTAAACCGGTTTTAGGGTGCACCAAACCTCACACTTACCCTACTGTCATCCCATTAAAACAGGACAGTGTAAATAAAGAAATCCCCACCATGACCTAATATCTAACCAACAAGGCAGCATCAATAGGCAATATAAGTAAAACACAAATATGCTCGTATAAATAAAATACAAAATAAAAAAATAGCCTAGAAAGCCACAATGAAGGTACTCAATTACTTGGCAGAAGCCAGAGCAACAAGAGAATAAACCATTAAGGGCACGACAAGAGTCGCCATACGAGACATTGCACAAATATCTATATTTTGGAAAACATTTAACGTTATGTTTATTTTTATTTATTTTAAGTAATTCACAGTTCATTTGCTTAGATCAGCTACATTGTATTGATAAATATTGTCGACGAACTTATAAACCCACATTACTTGCGTTGTAGCAACATGAAACTGGGATAATGGTTAAACATTGTAAACAAATAATTAAGCGATATTCACATTTCTTAATCTATTTGATAGAATTCAACTATTGTTGACAGC
>JAWPHD010014088.1:0-63723 GCA_037043455.1 Cyrtodaria siliqua
ACCCAGGTCCCACAAAACCCAGGTCCGTGGCTCCAAGGTCAAGGTCACATTTAGAGGTCAAAGGTCAAATTGTGTCCAGTCAATAACTCTGGCATTCCTGGACGGATATTCAAATAACTTGGCACAGGTGCTCAGCACAGCCAGAAGACATGTTGCGCACAAAATCCAGGTCTGTCACTCCAAGGTCAAGGTCACACTTAGAGGTCAAAGGTCAAATCATGTCAGGTCAATAACGCTGGCATTTCTTGACGGATTTTGAATTAACTTGGCACAAGTGTATGAGGTGCCATATGTGACTATATGTTGCAAGATAAATATATACGTTTTGTGTAAAATATATATACTGATTACAAAAATATATATGATACAGACAAATATATACGTTACTCCAAAATATATATATTCTGTCTAAAAATATATATCATACAAACATATATGTTACTCCTAGAAATATATATTCTGAAAAATATATATTCTGTTTTTAGCTCGACTATTCAAAGAATAAGAATAAGAGAGCTTATATAATCACTCCGGGGTCGGCGTCGGCGTCCCACATCACGGTTTGCGTGTAAGCTGTGTTTACAAGTCTTTATCTCTTACATTTCTTATCCTAGCACAACCAAATTTGGCCATGGGCTTCCTTATAGCATTATATTAAGGGCTGTATAAGCAATAATGGTTCCAGTAACCCATGGGCTCCCATGGAACCCAAATTATGATAGCCCTTAAAATGTGTCTGTTTCACATCAAATTTTGCGTGTAAGCTGTGTTAACAGGTCTATATCTCTTACATTTCTTGTCCTAGCTGAACTAAATTTTGGAATTGGTTTCCTTATAGTATGTTGTAAAGGGTTGTCTGCTGCAATTTCTGGGCTCCCATTGAACCCAAATTGTGATGGCCCATAAAATGTGCAATAAAGGCAGATCTAGGTTTGCATGTAAGCATGTATATATCTATAATTTTGGTTTGGGATTTCTTATAGCATTATGCAATTATGCATCTTATTCATACTTCACCCATATTGGGGCATAGGGCTCCTTCCTCCACCCACTCACCCCCGCCCCCACTCCCACCCCCCTTCACACTTTTTTTTTTTACCTTTTTTTTTTTTCTTCATATTTCTGTGTTTTAGTCAATTCTTACACATATATATGTTGCCACCTCCCCCCCCCCCCCCCCCCCCCCCACCTCCCTCGAAACTCGTTTTTTTTTTATTTATTTTTTTTATATTTCTCTACTCCCCCAATCGAAATATTTTTATTTTGTTTAACCATATTTCTGTGCTGTTTTGGAACAATTCTTACATAGCTTCTTACACATATATGTTGCCCTCCCAACCCCCTGCCTCTCCCCCATCCCTACTCAAAACTCGATTTTTTAATTAATTTTTTTTTACACATTTTTGTGTTGTTTTGGTGAATTCTTACATAGCTTCTTACACATATATGTTGCCCTCACCACCCCCACTACCCCCACCATCCACCCCCGCCTCTCCCCCACACCCCACCCCAACCCCACACCCATCTCAAAACTCGATTTTTTTATTTATTTTTTTACATATTTCTGTGTAGTTTTGGTCAATTCTTACACATAGTTATGTTGTGCCCCCAACCCCACCCCACATTGTTGTAGCCTTGTTTTCTGATGGTATATACTAGCTATAAATTTATTATTCTCTGAAAAATCGAATAGTCGAGCTGCGCTGTTCTCCAACAGCTCTTGTTAAATATATATTGTAGATGCAAATATATACGTTAGTCTGAATATATGTTTTTCCTAATTTATATATTGTAGACGCAAACATTTATATGTTATACCGAAAAATATATTCGGTTTATAAAATTATATTGTCTGTCTTAATATATTGAAGATGAAAATAAATAGTTTCTCTAAAATAAATATATTGCAGACACAAATATTTCAATGAAAGATCGATAAATAAATGGTGCGAACTTCTGGATGACCGAAACTAATATATGTTCAACCTGGAGGGCAACAAAGTCGCTTTTTCCTCCGTGACTTCACTTTTTTTTTAGCTGACGGCGAAGTTTAAGTCGCCTTCAGATTGACCACTTCGCTTTTTTCCCCTCCCTCAAGCGAAGTGTAACCAGTCCTTTAATTGACCTGTTGTTTATGTCTCAGGACAGGCGTAGACATCTCTGGGAAGGGATTATGCTAATTGCTTTGATCAATCACAGCAAAAACGCCGCGGGGAGCATACTTTCCTACAACTATGATATCCCCCAAGGCAATTTTCGCACCTCGCCATTTTTTGTTTACAAATTAGACTGTACAGGGAATACACACGCCTTATCCAATGAGATTGCGTATAACTGAACAATTGACCAATCGTAGGTTCCGTAACAGTTAGACAAGTGCGTGTTGAAAACGTGATCGAAACGAAACAACAATCTGAAGTTAATTGACCTGAGGTGATTAAATGATACCACCGAATAATGATTACAGTTGTGTTTTCTTAATTGTTTGATAAAACGGACCTTTTGGCATTCCAAACAAACAAATGCATGAAAAAGAGTTAATAATAGATGACATTTCTACTAAATTTTCGGCAATATTTTACTTCCGGAAAAGTGCGGTGTCATAATAGTTTGGATAGGTACATAAGTTCGGATGGAGGAAAAACATTTTTTCTTTAAATATTGTTTTTAGCTGATACAAATTGGGAAACAAAACACATAAATTAGTCTTACCGGTATAGGTCTTAATGAGGAATAAGCCTTTTAGGAAGAAGTTTGAGAATCATATTTAAAGCCTTCATAGAACTCCATACAAATTGATAGAAATATGAATAAATAAAGATACATGCAATATATTTATATTAATTCTTCTCTCAGTCCTTCCTTCTATAGTTAGAGTATAATAAGTAAAGAGTGCCTGTGAGTGTGAATAAAATTAATAAACACATTTAGTTTGAAACAGCTAGCATGCTCTTAAATAATCAAAAGGTTATAACCAATAGGGTGTATACATGTATATCAGTTAATAATTAAAAATAACCAATTGCGCGCTTAATTTAAAAGATCGTGTCTTCCTCACTTCTCCCTATTTTTTGGTCACTTCTCTCTATTTTCTTTGGAGGGAGAGGTCACTTCTTCCTAAAATCCAGGCCTAGTTTGAACCCTGAAATTTAATTGGTATATATTTGCGTCTACAATATATATTTAAAAACAGAATATATATTTTTCAGAATAAATATTTCTAGGAATAACATATATATTTGTGTGATATATTTTTGGATAGAATATATATATTTCGTAGTAACGTATATATGTGTCTTTATTGTATACTTTCATATTGTCCCGTTTAGTTTGCATTGAGCTAAGCAAGCAATATTCTATGATATTGCACGCATTGATATTGCACGGGAACTTTTGCTCGTGCTTGCTAAGAGCCGCGAAATAGAAATAAGGAACTACTTTCAAATAAAAATAACGGAATCCTTCCTATAGTGTCAACAAAAAATACGAGTTTTTTTACAACCTTTTATGGCAAAAATTTATAAAATAATTTAAATGGGCGACCCACTGTTTTTAACGTTATCGAATGGTAAACAAACTTCAGAAAATCCCTTGATGTTTTTAATGACGTCATCCGACTTCGACGTCGTTTTCGCGCAAAATAATCATCCACACAAAATGAAACTGAATGGCAAGATAGGAATTCCATCAAAAGCTATAAAAAATAAAACAAATACAATGAAAAGTAATAGTCATACAATTAACATTGATCAAAAACAATATGAAAGTATACATAAAAAAGGTTATTGAATTTGTATGGCTAAATATTACTTGGAACTCGTTGTTTTGGCGCAAGTAATATTTAGCCATCCAAATGCAATAACCTATAGTATCATATATATTTTGTGTTCAATATTTCGGAGTAAAGTATATATTTGTCTTATCATATATATTTTGTATTCAGCATATATATTTTACATGCAACGTATATATTTATCTTACAACATATAGTCACGTATGGCGCCTCATACAAGTGCTCACCACAACAACATGATGTGTCGCGCACAAAATCCAGGTCCATGGCTTCAAGGTCAAGGTCACACATAGGTCAAAGGTCAAATCGTGTCCGGTCAATAACTCTGGCATTCCTGGACGGATTTCAAATTACTTTGCACAAGTGCTCACCACAATAAGACCATGTGTCGAGCACAAATCCAGGTCTGTCGCCCTAAGTTCAAGGTCACACTTAGAGGTCAAAGGTCAAATTGTGTCAGACAATAACTCTGGCATTCCTGGACCGATTTGCAAATAACTTGTTTTAATTATTTTATATTTTTTATTATAATTATTTTTTAAATTTTTTTTTTATTTTTTATTTTTTTATTTTTTTATTTTTAAATTATTTGTAAATATATCTGTTGGTATCATATTGCTCCAAGGTGAAGGTCACACTTGCAGGTCACTTCCGAGGCATTTGTCACTGTGACATTTTTTTTTTTTTAAAGTTAAAGTTTATGAAAAGGGGCATACATCTGCATTGGATAATTGATAAGAAAGATCTGTGTAAAGTTTCATGACCATAGGTCAGTATTTTGCCAAGCTATGAGCTAGTGTAGGTTGCAGGTTAAACTTTTATGAAAAGGGGGCATAACTCAGCCAAAATGAAAGTCCAGAGGTATTGGACATGTGTGTGAATTTCATAAACATAGGTCCAGTACTTTTCAAGTTATGGCCATCCAGGCTGTAGGTTAAAGTTTTATGAAAAGGGGCATAACTTTGCTGAAATGGAAGTCAGATTTATTGGTCATGGATAACAATATTCTGTGTGGTAAGATGAATATGTGTGTGAAGTTTCATGAACATAGGTCAAATACTTCTTAAGTTATGGCCAATTATGAGCTGGGTTAGGTTGCATGTTAAAGTTTTATGAAAGGGGGCAAAACTCTGTCAAAATGAAAGTCAGAGTTACTGGACATGTATAACAGCATTCCTTGGGTTAAGATGAAGATGTGTGTGAAGTTTAATGAACATATGTCAAATACTTTTTAGGTTATGATGACGGACAACGGACAGAGTGATCCCTAAGGGATCCCATGCTATGCAGGCAACACAAAAAGGAGCTCAATCAGTTATTACCTCAGTTTATCTTAATTTTTTATGGAGAAAAAACTGATTGAGTAGGGATGTGAGAACCGGTCCGGCTCATTTGAGTTGAGGGCTGGCGTGGCGCAGTCGGTAGCGCGCGGATTTGTAACCGGAGGCCCCGGGTTCAATCCTCCGTGGTGCCACTGAGTTCCGTCGGTGTGTTCTTAGGCAAGACACTTTTCCTTAGCCTCGTCTGTCGGATGGGGACGTAAACCGGGCGGTCCCGTGTATCGGTCTATCCTCTGAGCACGTTAAAGAACCATAGGAATCTATTCGATAATAAGAGTAGGGCACGGTTCCCGGATTCCTATGTATCCTTCCCCTCTCTCTGGGGCGGCTCTAAATAACCTATACTGTGTTGATGAGCCGTTAAACAACATTCAATTCTCTGTCACACTGGCTTCAAGTTTAGTCTGTTACCTATTAGATACGTGTGTCAGTATTGGTCATTATTGAAGATTAACACAACCTATGACTTGTTTGATCTTAAATAAATTACTGCAGGGAAAGAATGAAGTTTGAGTCCAAAAAACTAAACGACACGTACAGAGATCTGGTTGTCGCAAACTTCACCAAAGTGTTCTTAATCAGTTGCCTTAAAACATGTCGCTTTTTATTTTTCAGAATTTAGAAACATTATCCCAAGAAAATGTCCTCCTGAGCAGGCTTCCACATCAGCAACCCTCCACACCATCTATCAAGCCATCGAGCACGGATCCACAACCGTCCAGCCAACACACCACCTCAAATCATTCCGCCGTGCAAGACGCGGCGTCCTGACCGGACTTTCGTAGCTATAAATAGGTCAACCTTAGGTTTTAACTTACTTGTTTAAGGGCTGTTACCTGTTATCTTCCACACCATCAAAACGATGAGCGAGGAACCACAATCGTCCTTTGTCGGCCAACACACCACCTCAGATCATTCCGCCGTGCAAGACCATGTATCCTGACTGGGCTTTCGTAGCTATAGCTAGGTCAACCATAGGTTTTAACATACTTGTTTATGGGCTGTCCCATAGTGTAGTCCCATAGTGTATGTATGTGTGTGGTTTAACGTTGCTCATCGCTTTTAACAATGTGATATCACGACTGTGTTTTATTGTAGCAGTGAGGTCAGTGCTCAAGTTTATAGTAATGCCACAGTAGAATACCATGCCGCAGGCAGTGACATGATACCCCACCCAGTTACATTTTTATCGATCACACTTTTGAGCACGGATACTCCACTGTCCTTTGTCAGCCACCACAACACCTCAGATCATTCAGCAGTGCAAGACACAGTGTCCTGACTGGGCTTTTGTAGCTATAGATAGGTCAACCACAGGTTTTAACTTACTTGTTTAACGGCTGTTCCCTGGTGTAAAATCTCATCATAATTGCATATGTGATAACAAGTAAATAGCTTAAAAGTGGCTGGCTATTTGTAACCAGATGTATAGTATGTGTTAACAAGGTATGCAAACATGTTTATTTTAGCCAAAAAGGTTCATTATGTATCCTTATGTTATGAAATTAATTTACTTGTTCACCAAGTTTGTTTATTTATTTGTATATGCCTGTAGGGACATATTATGTCATGGTGTTGTCCGTTCGTATGTTTTTTTTACCTGACAACTTATTGTGCCTAATAAGGTCAACCACAATGGGACTTTGTACACGTCTTTTGCATGATCCAATGAATACACCTGATCAAGGCCCATAACTCTCTGGTGTTTTGAATTATTCCTCTTTGGAAAAATTGTTAAACCTGGAACTTTACCTTTTACAAGTGAGTGTGGTTAGCAGCTTTCAAAGTATTAGGTGTACAACAATGAAATGTTACCTTTTACAAGTGAGTGTGGTTAGCAGCTTTCAAAGTATTAGGTGTACAACAATGAAATGTTACCTTTTACAAGTGAGTGTGGTTAGCAGCCTTCAAAGTATTAGGTGTACAACAATGAAACTTTGCACATATCTTCAACATGAACCCATGGATACATCTTATAAAGGCCCATTCTCCAATTCATAGTTTTTAAATTATTTCCTTTCAAAAAAAGTTTAACCTGGAACAATGATTGGCAAATGTGCCCTGCTAGATGGTGCTCTTGTTTCGGTTTGTAGCATAGCCATGAGGGGACACAGTCCTTAACTTTTGTGATTTTTTCATGTAGTACAAGTACTCTCAAACGTGGAATGGAATGTTATATGCAATAGTGACTTCTATTACCGCACTAGTATTCCCTGTGGTATTGTTCACACTATATGTAATATGTTAACGGGAAACTAACCCACTGTTCCATAATGTTTGTGTGTGTTTTTATACTCCCGTTTTTCGCTCATGCCCGAAGGATAACAAGGGTGATCAAAATGAGTTTTGATGTCTTAAGAGCTGCAGAAGGTCTTATAAGGCCCAGGTCATTGAAAAAACAATTAAATATATTTGTGTTTTGTACTTTAAAGGGACACATGGCAATCTTGAAGAGTTTATCAAGCATCGGAATTAGCTTCTCCATATATTCATCCTGTATCATTTTGACTTTAAACATTTTTTATATAATTAAATAAAATGTTGAGTTTTCATTTTTTCGTCTGATTCTACCATATATAATTATATTATATTTAAGAAATAGAACATCGTTTACTGTGAATTATCGTTTAATATATCACGGTTTGGAGTTCAATTGTAATCACTAATTTCACGAGCCCGAAGGGCGAGTGAAATTATTGTTTACAAATGAACGACAAACCGTGATATATTATAGATAATTCACCGTAAACGATGTTCTATTTCTATTCTAATACCCCTAAAATGTGAAAATAACGCACACCTCTGAAATCTTTCGCATTGCTTTGCTTACTCTCCTAACGTTGCATACGTTACAATGCGCAATCCGCAATGCGCAATGCTTATTCTCCTAACGTTGCAAAAATTACAGTGATTTATCGTTCAATATAACGAGATATTTTAAACTAGGCTATATAGTGCGGGTGTATTAGAATAATTATTAATTATTAATTATATATTATTATTGCAAAATAATCAATGTTTAATAATATGCAAAAACAATTTGCTTTATAATATTCTTATAATTAATATTAATGATTGAACAAATGCAAGTTACGTAGAAAAAGAAACAAGACCCGGTGAGTTTTAAAAAATCAAGATTGCCATGTGTCCCTTTAATACCAAAAGTTGTATTAGATTTTCATGAGCCGCTGCGACTGGATCTTAGTTGCCGTATAGATCTGATGCATTATCTAACTGCCCCTGTCGTTAATTCCATAAGTCGGCTCCACTATCAATGGAGGAATTCACGTTGTCGATGTTTCTTGGTCTAAAAGTACTAAGAAATAGTTTTATCAACTCATTTGTGCTGCGATTTTGCTAATTTATTATATCCTAGAACTTCATGATATTGGATAAATGTAGAAAATATCAAGGCCGCACCTCTACCGATACTGGTAAATTGAATTGAATTGGGGTTTTACGGCGCACCAACACAAGAAAGGTTATATGGCGCCAGACAGGGACGAACATGCCAGGCCCACCCTCCATTTACATTAGGTAAAATATGGAGAATGGGCCTAGAACCTTCTAACCTGCAGAACTGCAGAGTTGCTGCAAATTCTATTAGTGGAATATTCCACTAGAAATCACTGCTACGACTTTTCCTATTTTAATATATAGAATTGAATAGAATGTTGTTTGATGGCTCATTGACACATTATAGATTATTTAGAGCCACCCCAGAAAGAGTGGATCCGGGAACCTGTCCGACTCTTAATACTAAGAAATAGATTAGTATGGCCGTTTAACATGCTCGGAGGATGGACTCTGATACTTTCTACTCTTTTTCATTATTTTCATTCATTTCTTAATTATTCAATTTCTTTTCCTATAATAAAAGCTTTGATAAGATTTTCTCAAATGAACCATTGAACAAATTGCCATGTTTATGTTTTGTACGTTATGTAGTTTTATATTGTTTATGATATTGTTAATTGTGATCACGGTAATGTGCAATTTAATGTTAAAGGGATACATCCGGCTTTTTCTAGAAAAAAGCAAAAAATTAAAAAATGTTTGAATTCATGATAAAATATATACCGGTATCATATGATTCAAACTTAGCGTCTCGATTTATTAATCAAGTAACATATTGACTTTAAACCGGCTTGCATATCATTAAATAAAATTTTGAGTTTTCAATTTATATCGTTAGTTATTTTACCAAATGTTGAAATATATTATTGATGCAATATTATAAAAAGTCATTAATATGCAAAAGCAATTTGCTTTATACTATTCTTATATTTAATATTAATGACTGAACCATGTTATGAAGAAAAACTACCGGAACACCGCAAGTTTTTAAAAAAAATAAGATTGCCATATGTCCCTTTAAAACTGGTGTAAGCACGATTCTAAAATTTGAATTTACCGTAGATTTTGATTTGAAAATGCTTAATTAATCGTGGTGTGTAACCTGGGAAAGGACATATTACTGTGCAGAATGAAATTACTTGTAAATAAGGGGTCATTTTTAGGATCATGCATTCATGATCATGGTCATTAACCCTTAGCCTGCTAAGGGCAACTGTGTAATAGACTTTGCGTCCATTGTAAACCCAGATCAGCCTGCGAGTAACCGGCTGCCCATCAGTCATTTCTCCAAAACACCCCTTTGTAACATAAATGGAATGGTCTAAATTGAAAGAAAGGACAGTCCATTATACATTCATAAAGGGCTAAGGGTTAAGAATATGAAACTATCGTTGTCAAGTTGGACTCTTAGATTTCCATGAGAAGCCAGATGTTCCCCTATAAAGCCTTCACATGTTTTATACTATCATTTTCCATAATTGTTCATATAAGTCAGAATATAACGTATATGTTTGCATGACATTTTTTAACTCGACCTATGTACAACAAATACACGTGTCATTTCACATGACTACGTTAAGTTTATTGTAGCACTGGTTTCACAAAGTGAAGTGGGCGCTATATAGGTTTCACGCTACGCTGTCTGTAATGTCCCTTCGCATCCCAGACGTAACACATTGTTGGCGCGTCACTTCTTGTTTGCATTCCTCAAACATTTTTTATGGATTGTTCCTAAACTTCGTATAAACATAACAACTGATCAAAAAGCAGGGGTATTCGTCACCTTCAATGATAGTTCTAGTTTTGTAAGCTGACAAGGGCAAATACTTGTACTAATCATACTTCTGATATTAGGCGCTTAGAAGTGGTTAGGAGAGTGTGTACAAAACAGATGTCCTCTGCTCTGCGACAATAATTTCCGATGTGGTTACTTCGAATGTATAATCCCCTAATTTAATCTTCATTTTGTTTCTTGTTGTCATGCTCAACTTTGGTCAGGAATCACGCCCCTTTCAGGTGCCACGTGATTGTGGAAAAACTGCCTTTTAAAATTGTATTTCAGATGCAAAATAATAAATAAATTGGCGAAAAATTATTAAAAACAAAAAAATTGCAGAAGTTTCTTTCCTTCCTGTGTGATATCAACTGTTGAAAAGAAACATAAAAGCATAATTTGAAATAAATCATATTTGAACTACTTCAAGAAAAATGTACCAGTCACCAGTTGATTATTATTCTTGTATGGATTTTCAACAGTTCTATGTTTAGCAATTTGTTACCATACTTTGACTGATTTGACTTAAAGGGACATACGGCAATCCTGATTTTTTTTTTTAAAACTTGTGTCCTTTTCTTTCTTTTTTATTTTTTTTTTTAACATAAAATGCATGTTTGAAAATCATTATAATTATTTGAATATTTAAAAGTAAATTGTTTTTATATAAATCTAAGTTTTGGTTATATTACACTGAAAGCTAAGGCAGAATAACAAAGAAACTAGAAAACTCCAAATATTCTTTAGTTATATGCAAGCAGATGATACTGGATTACTAATTCGGGATAATCTTGATGGGTGATAACTGCTTCAAGATTGCCTGTGTACCTTTAAGCATCTACCTGCCTTTATTTTGTCATTCAAACTAGATTGCCTGTGTACCTTTAAACATCTACCTGCCTGTATTTTGTCATTCAAACTAGTTTACTTGTGTAGTTATAACCATATGTCTGCCTTTATTTTGTCATTCAAACTAGATTGCCTGTGTTCCTTTAAACATCTACCTGCCTTCATATTGTCATTTAAACTAGATTGCCTGTGCACCTTTAAACATCTACCTACCTTTATTTTGTCAATCAATCTAGATTGCCTGTGTACCTTTAAACATCTACCTGCCTTTATTTTTTCATTCAAACTAGATTGCCTGTGTACCTTTAAACATCTACCTGCCTTTATTTTGTCATTCAAACTAGATTGCCTGTGTACCTTTAAACATCTACCTGCCTTTATTTTGTCATTCAAACTGCTGTTAGTCTTAACCATGTAATAAAATACTCGTCATATTAACTAATGATGTAACAAATTTATGTATTAAAATGTTAATTCTTCCCTCGTTTTTTGTGTAAAATCTCTATATTTATTTGTTTGATATTAACGGAAATGGATTAAATCTGTATAAATACAAACAATGATATTGTTATTTATTCTCAATTTTGATCACACTTTTCAAGTAGGTGGAGTTACTGCCTATGCATCCAATGTGCATCAAAAGAAAATAGCTATTTCTGAATATACGCAGATTGTAGTTCTTCTTTTTATTGTCTCGCCCACATAGTGGGTAGCGATATAATAACAGTCACTTTTCCGGCGGTGGCCACATTTTAAATCAACTATATCTCAACAAACGCTGCTCAATTTTTTCTGAAACTTTGTCAGATGCTTTGTTGGGTGAAGGGACATCACGTAATGCCAAAATTACCAAGGTCAAGGTAATATTTATTTTTATTTTCCCAAAACAACCTTGGTTAGGTAACTTAACCTCAGTTAACTGTATGTGATTCCCATGCTCTTTGTTTGATACTTGGTCATATGTATTGTTGGCATTGGTGGACATCACTGAACGACAAAAATTACCAAGGTCAAGGTCATATTTTGCTTATTTTCCGCATACTTAACCTTGGTTAGGTAACTTAACCTCAGTTAACTTTATGTGATTGCCTAACTTTATGTCTTTGATACTTGGTCATATGTATGGTTGGCATTGGTGGACATCACTGAATGACAAAAAATACCAAGGTCAAGGTCACGCTTTGCGTTATTTACCCAAAACATCAGTTTGGTTAGGTAAGTTAACCTCAGGTAAGTTAACTGATCATGACCAGTATAGATGACCCCTATTGATTTGGGGGTCACTAGCTCAAAGGTCAAGGTCACGGTGACATTGACTATCAAAACAATGTCCGATCAATAACTAGAGAATGGTTGGACATAGGGTCCTCAAACTTGGAAGGATGGTTGATCATGACCAGTAGATGACCCCTATTAATTTTGGGGTCACTAGGTCAAAGGTCAAGGTCACAGTGACATTGACTATCAAAACGATGTCCGATCAATAACTAGAGAATGGTTGGACCTAGGGTCCTCAAACTTGGAAGGATGGTTGGTCATGACCAGTAGATGACCCTATTGATTTTGTGGTCACTAGGTCAAAGGTCAAGGTCGCAGTGACATTGACTATCAAAACGATCTCCGATCAATAACTACACAATGGTTGGACTTTGGGTCCTCAAACTTGAAAGGATGGTTGGTCATGACCAGTAGATGACCCCTATTGACTTTGGGGTCACTAGGTCACAGGGCAAGGTCGCGATGACATTGACTATCAAAACGATGTCCGATCAATAACTACACAAAAGTTGAACCTAGGGCCCTCAAACTTGGAACGATAGTAGGTCATAACCAGTAGATGACCCCTATTGATTTTGGGGTCACTAGGTCAAGGTTGCAGTGACATTGACTATCAAAACGATGTCCGATCAATAACTACACAATGGTTGGACCTAGGGTCCTCAAACTTGGAAGGATAGTTGGTCATGACCAGTAGATGACCCCTATTGATTTTGGGGTCACTAGGTCAAAGGTCAAGGTCGTGGTGAGATTGACTATAAAAACGATGACGATCTCAGATCAATAGAGAATGGTTGGACCTAGAGTCGTCAATTATGTCTGTTCGGGCGAGTGGGGGAGCCATACATTTTTGTCCCATGGACAATAACAATTTCTAGTTTCTTTTGTTTGATACTTGAATATATATATTGTTGGCATTTGCGGACATCACTGAATGACAAAAATTACCAAGGTTAATGTCATATTTTGCGTTACTTTCCCCAAACCTAACCTTGGTTAGGTAACTTAACCTTGGTTAGGTAACTTAACCTCAGTTAACTTTATGTGATTGTCTCACTTTTATGTCTTTGGTCATATGTATTGTTATACCCCCGCAAAAAGAAGTCTGTCTTGTCTGTCTGTAGATGCAACATTGTCTGCTCCATAACTCCTCTCCCACTGAAGCAAATCTCATAAAACTTTGTGCGTAGACTGCCTGTGATGAGAGGTTGACCCCTATTGATTTTGAGGTCAGTAAATCAAAGGTCAAGGTCACCATGGCCTGGTAATGAAAAAACCTTGTCCACTCCATAACTCCTCTCCCCCTGAAGCAAATCTCATGAAACATCATAGGTGAACTGCCTGTGGTGAGAGGAGGATTGCTATTGATTTTGAGGTTAGTTGGTCTAAGGTCAAGGTCACTGAGACCCGATAATGGAAAACCTTGTCCGCACCATAACTCCTCTTCCCCCTGAGGCAAATCTCATAAAACTTTATAGGTGAACTGGTTGTGGTGAGAGGATGGCCCTATTGGTTTTGAGGTCAGTAGGTCAAAGGTCAATGTCACTGGACCCGATAATGAAAAACCTTGTCCTTTCCGTAACTCCTCTCTTCTTGAAGAAAAATCTCTTGAAACTTCATGGGTGAACTTCCTGTGATGGGAGGATCACCCCTATTAATTTTGAGATCAGTAGATCAAAGGTCAAAGTGACCAGCACCCAATAATGAAAAACCTTGTCCGTTCCAGAACTCCTGTCCCCCTGAAGCAAATCTCTTAAAACTTTATAGGTGAACTGCCTGTGGTGAGAGGACGACCCCTATTGATTTTGAGGTCAGTACATCAAAGGTCAAGTTCACAGGGACTCGATAATGAAAAACCTTGTCCGCTCCACAACTCCTCTCCGCATGAAGCAAATCTCATGAAACGTCATAGGTGAACTGCCTGTAGTGAGAGGACTTTTGATTCACTAGGTCAAAGATCAAGGTCACCGGCATCCGATATTGAAAAAAAAAATTGTCTGCTCCACAACTCCTCTTCCCCTGAAGCAAAACTCATGCAATTTCATAGGCAAGCTGCCTGTGGTGATGACCCCTATGATTTTGAGATCAATAGGTCAACGGTCAAGATCACTGGCACTCGATAATGAAAACTCTTGTCCACTCCATAATTTCTCTTCCTGAAGCAAATATCATGAAACTTCATAGGTGAACTGGCTGTAGTGGTAGGATGACTCCTATTAATTTTGAGCTCAGTAGATCAAAGGTCAAGGTTAATGGGGCCAGATAATGAAAAATCTTGTCCGCTCCATAACTCCTCTTCCCCTGAAGCAAATCTCATGAAACTTAATAGGTGGACTGTCTGTGATGAAAAGATGGCCCACATTGGTTTTGAGGTCAGTAGGTCAAGGTCACTCGGACCAGATAATGAAAAAACGTGTCTGCTCCATAACTCCTCTCCCTCTGAAGCAAATCTCATGAAACTTCATAGGTGAACTGCCTGTAGTGAGAGGACGACCAATTCTGATTTTGATTCAGTAGGTCAAAGGTCAAGGTCACTGGCACTAGATAATGAAAACTCTTGTCCGCTCCATAACTCTTCTCTTCCTGAAGCAAATCTTATGAAACTTCATGCCTTTGGGATAACATGACCCTTATTAATTTCGAGGTCAGTAGATCAAAGTTCAAGGTGACCGGATCAGATTTCTGCTCCATAACTCCTCTCCCCCTGCAGCAAATCTCATGAAACTGAATAGGTGGACTGCCTGTGATGAATCGCCCCTATTGGTTTTGAGGTCAGTAGGTCAAAGGTCAAGGTCACCGTTACCTGTTCATGAAAATCCCATTCCACTCATTCTTTACTCAAGCAGTAGGGTGGGGAATGAAGAGGGGGATTGGCACTGGTGGACAACGCTGAACGACAAAAAATACAAGGTCATATTTTGCATTATTTTCTCAAAACTACACCCTGGTCAAACCACTTAACCTCGGTAACTTAACTTCTTATGATTATTTCGCTTTTATTTGTTTGATACTTGGTCATATGAAGTGTTGTCTTTGGTGGACATCATTTAAGCACAAAGGTCTTTTAATTATTATCATTCTCCCAAGGCACATTATTGTTGGTAATAAAATGTAAATATAAGAACTGCTTCTCATTTGTATACGCCTTTAGGGACGTATTATGTCTTGGCGTTGTCTGCCTGTCGGTCCATCCGTCAAGTATAAAATGTATAACAATGAAACTGTGTACACATCTTCAGCATGATTCAATGAATACATCTAATAAAGGCCCATTGTAGCGACTACTCCTCTGAAACTACTGGATGGAGTGAAACTTTACAGAAATGTTGCCCCTGAAGTCTAGTTGATCCTACAAAAATGCATGTTGATGTGAAATCCAAGATGGCCATCAAAGCTTAAAATAGATTTTTAAAAAACAAGTTTGTAGCGACTACTTCTTGAAAATTGAATTGAATTGGATTTTATAGTCATACCAACATCTAAGGTCATAAGGCGACTTTTCCAGCTTACACTGGTGGAGGAAGACCCCAGGTGCCCCTTCGGGAAATTTTCGTGCAAGCCAGCTGGATAGCTTCCTCACATAAAGATTCCTAGTTCTTGAAAATTATAAGTGATATTGATATGGGACTTTTTCTAAAATGATAGCATGACATATTGTTGGTCCTTGTCGAAAATCGTTTTGATTCGATGCTAAACATGGCTGACAGCAGCCATCTTTGTTTATTATCACTCAAGGGTCATAACTCTGGTTTTACTAATACGATTTTCGAACTTGTCCAAACTTTCATTGATATTAACCACCTGGACAAGTTCGGTAAAGATCGGATGAAAAGTGAAAGTCCTATCATCTTAATGAGGCAAAATACAGCATTTTTAACTAAATCAAGGGCCATAACTCTGGTGCTACTGGTCCGATCTGACTGGTTTACGAACTTTTCTGAGCTTTCATTGATATAAATAATCTGTGCAAGTTTGGTAAAGATCAAATAATAAATGAAGATGGCAGACAAGAAAAAAGATGGCAATTTTTGTTAATTTAAGGGCAATCATTCCGGCGTTAGTGGTCCGATCTGGCTTGTTTTCGAAATTGTCCCGAACTTTCATTAATATTTACTATCTGGTGAAATTTGGTAACGATCGGATGAAAAATGAAGGTGCTAGAGTGTTGACAATGTTAAAGGATGACAGATGGACGGGAGGACGACCGGCTACACGTACGGCATCACATAAGCTTGCATGCATGGTCTTCCACCAGTAGAGCTAAACATGAAATATTTTATGAGTTGCGGGGTATAGTGGTTAAAAAATACATGTTTGTCCAAGTATTTTTGTACGTCCTAAGGCAGTATAGTACACAGGAAAAACACACGAACAGTGGATAGACAAATCCAGTGACCACATAAGAAACAATCACCTTAGCCGAAATACCACTTAAGGTATCAATAGTGTGTACGTCCGTCCGTTAGTTCGTTCGTTTGTCCGCGCGTCCGATTTTCATTTCTTCATATCTTCTTCGTAACTTACAGGATTTTCACCAATCTCCACCAGAATGTTCATTATATGGATCCAACATCACGTGCACAATTTCGGGTCGCTGAGACCTACTTTCGACAAAACATAGGTCACGTCCGGTCTCCGTTACGACATGCGTTGTATCGTTCGTCTTTCTCGCAGGATTTTCACCAGAATGTTTCTTATATACATTTAACATTATGTGCAAAATTTCGGTTCGCCTTGAACTGCTTTCGATGAAATATAGGTCACATCCGGTCTCCGCTACGACATGCAACCCCATTGTTAATGACATTAATTTAATATATCTTGGAATTGACATTGTGCTGGTCAAATAAAAAATCTGGACCTTTATAGCGGCCTTCTAGTATAAAGTGGTTTGCGAGATACAAGATTTTAGGTTACATTGCACCATTGATTTTCCTTCTTTGTTTTATATAGGACGAATGTATATCAAGAGATAAAAAATGCGCATTTTTCTCCGTAGACAATTTTAAAACACATATCAATCAAACGATCGGGCGTCCGCCAATATAAAAATGCAATAAAAACAGGGGGTCATGTATCATGTAAGAACAAGCCAATCTGTTGAATGACGTCACGTTCTATTTTGACAAGTCACAGATAGATTTACCCCATTTCTACTTTCGCTTTACTGTCTATGTCAATTATTATTAAATATCTCAAACAAACACTAATCAATGTTCACAATACATCATTTGGCTGAATTATAGGTAATAATAACAAAAAGCAATCAAAAGTATGCATTTTGTATCACTAGTAAAAAAAAGAGTATAATAATGGACCTTTGGAAACGGCCGAGCACGACACATACGAAATATTGCAGTCTCGGTTTGATTGAGACTGTTCATGAGTGGTAGTGAAATATGCTAGCTACCGCTCACGCCCTCTAGCCCCGGGTTGAGCAGAACTCAATATTCATAAAATCAACAGCACAACATTTTAACCATCCCGAAGATGGCATGCATATGGCGGTGGACATGGAGTTATCCTTCTTTAATGTATTCCCCATGTCGTACGGCGTATGGTCCCAGTATCTAATAAAATGAAATGCCCCAAAGAGCGAAATAAACATAATGGAATTTAGTTGGGAGCAGCGGTTATGAAGCCTGCGTATAAAAAGCAGACACATATCCTATGAGTGGTTAAACAATACCCAGAGCCTTTTATCGGCCGGAGTAGTGGAACCACCGAATCAAAAATTAAGTAAGAAAACAAAAGAAATTGAAAATGTACCACCGATAACTAACTATAAGTATCGGGCTCAGCGATCTCCAAATATCGAATGAATAACAGTACTGATAAGGCAGGGAAACGTTTTTTATTAGTCACTATTTGACTATAACTAGGGGACGTAAACACAGACAATAATCGCGCTGTCTGGTACGTGTTTCGGTGTAGAGATTTTATGATACGGTGCATTATTTTTAAGATGGCGGACAGTGTTTACGTCGGAAGGTAGGTGTCCAGTTATTTCTCCTGGATTTGTTCATATCCATCGTTTATATTAGATATAATTGTACATGAAGTATCGGGGAAGGTCCAATGTCTTGAATTATTCCCATCAATTTCAGAGATCTCCTGTTTTAAAACCACAGTCAGCTCTCACAACCAGTGGTTTCCCATTTTCAAAAAAATCATCGAGATGACCACTATTTTTGTGTCTGGGGGTCATTTAGAGGCATTCTGACTCCTAAAAGGTTCATAAATATTCGAATCCTTCAGTTTAGAGTGTATGTAAACATCCTTTAACCACATAGCTTGCATAATGTAGATGTTTTTTAGGCTTAAACAAAAATAACGATAATACGGCGTGTACCCAATGATATTTTACCATGGTACGGTGTAGTCCGAGCATTTTAACATGTATCGGTACGGCGTATCTTCAGTTTGTTTTGATACGTTGTAGAACGAACATATCTGCTTCAAGTAGTTTTTTGGTTAACGAATTTGAATGCTATAATATGCATTGTTTTACTGTTAAACTCTTTCAAAATATAACCACGATCGCCCAGTTGATAAAAAAACGTGTGAACGGAAACATGTGAACCTGTAACTTAAGTTGTTGTGCTTGTTTTGGAAAGTTACCATGAAAAAGTCGCCTTATATACATACAAGATAGTTTATTCAAACAAAAGGCATTACGCCAAACAGTTCACATACAAATAGTACATAAATATAAACATGTAGCCCTATTGTCAACCCTTTTGTGTTTGTGATGTCGTTTGCTTTTATTATTACTTTTGCCTTCTTGTTTGTCTGTTTGCATGTTTGTTTCTGTGTTTTGTGGTTGACTGTTCTCCTTGAATGCTACTTTCCCTGTCCGATCTTTTATATGAAATACACACAATATTTTCCAGTTTATGACAATTGCATAATTTAATAGATCCAGATCATCTGTATATGTTACTAGTTAAAAGGTATTTGACAACTATTAAGTATATAAGTGTTTAATATATATTCTTAAATTAATAGTCCTAAGTACCGATCAGTATATATTTATATCTATGGACAAAAATGGAGAAAAGTGATATTTATTTGTAAAACATGTCGTCTCTTCTTTTAAAACTCTTACTAATGAAAATTGGACAGTTTCTTTAATAAACTCTTGTTTTCTGTTGTCATAAGTTAATACATTTTGGTATGTTTGGCCGTTTCCAAAAATATTTGTTAACATATTCTTTTCTAATATCATGATATAGTGAACACTCCAATACAAATTGAAATTTGTCTTCTGGTATATTACATATAAACACTATCAGTTTAGGCTAAAAATGGCTTAAAACAGTATTAAATCTGTTTTTCTCCTGCAGTCTGTAAAGTCTCAAAATGGAACCTTAGAGCAGATGTATCAATGCTACTACTGCAAGCGACCGTCTGTTGACCTACGTCATGTTTCAATGGTTCACGGTCGAGATATCCTCCGAATAAGTACAACAGTACTGATCCCTTTTCACATGTTTCGGACAATTGCCTGTCAGAGTGTTTTGGTTCACTCATGAACCGAAGCCATTTAGCGTTGAAAAGACGATAACCAATTCTCCAAAATAGCTTAACCGTTACACTATACTTCATCGAGGATGTGTTTTCGCAAAAATCGAGCCATTCGGGTAGGTCCGCAGACGGTCGCTTACAGTAGACGCATTGAAGCATTTGAGACTTTACAGATTGAACCAAAAATAAGATTAAAACGAATAATAACAAATTAACATTTATGTTTATAACCGGTTTTACGCCATGTTTAACTTCAATTAATGGTGTTTATATGTTTTTAAGGCGACTGTTTTAAGGTAACATTCCAAAACAACTATAACAACTAAAGTTACAGGTCAAACAATTTTCCGTTTTGTATCGACTGGGCGATCGTGATTATATGTTGAGAGTTTAACAGCAATGCAATGCTTATTATAGCATTCAAAATCGTTAATTAAAACTACTTGCAGCAGATAAGTTAGTTCTACACCGTATCAAGAATTTGCGGATACATCGTACCGATATTTGTTAAAATGTGCTCGGACTACACTATACCATGGTAAAATAGCATTGGGTACACACTGTATCATCGTGACATTTTTCAAACCCATAAAATATATTTACATTATGCAAGGATGTTTACATACACTCTAAACTGAAGGATTCGAATATTTATGCACCTTCTAAGAGTCAGAATGCCTCTAAATGACTCCCAGAGACCAAGATAGAGGTCATCTCTCGATACATTTTTTAAAAATGGGAAACCACTGGTTGTGAGACCGGATTGTGAAATTGACGGGAATAATTCAAGACATTGGACCTTCCCTGATACTTCAAGTACGATTATATCTAATATAAACGATGTATATGAACAAATCCAGGCGGAATAACTGGACACCTACCTTCCGACGTAAACAATGTCCGCCATCTTGAAAATAATACACCGTATCATAAAAGCTCTACACCGAAACACGTACCAGACAGTGAATCAAGTGGTCACAATACCTCCTACTTTTTTGTCAAAAAAAGAAGCGCTAAGAAATAGTTGGCCGGAGCTGGATTTGAATCAGGGATTGTATGTCTTATCAGGTTTTTTTTTATTCACATTATTTTACATCGACCTGATATTTAAAAGGGAAAACCTCTCCTCAACAATGTCGCATAAACGATTTCAGGTGAGGTTAAACGTAGGTTCAACGCTATTCAGTCCATCTTTTCTGACACCATATGTATGACTGCTACGCCGAAAGAACAGTACGCAGTATGTATAGGTACTGCCAAACCATGTAGTAATGGCACCAAGTATAAACAGCTTCGAGAGTAGTTTGAACAAACACTGGACGTTCCTAGAGATAAAAGTTAACCCCAACTGCTACATACCGTACCAATGAAAAAACAAGAGGCCCAAGAGGGCATGTGGATGCTCTACTTGCTGAAACAGCTGTTATAGATTTAGATAGATATAGCTAGATATCGCTCTCTTCTCCTATAGAAAATACAATATAGCATTTTTCAACAAATCAAGGGCCATAACTCTGTTATTACTAACAAGATCTAGCTGGTTTTCGAAATTGTCCAAGATTTCATTGATATACCGCGTTTTGCACAACTAGACATCATACTGAGGCTTCCTGACAAATTTCGTAGAAATCCAACAAGCCGTTTAAGAGGAGTAGCGCCGACAAGAAATTTAAAATCAAAATGTCAAAGGGCCATAACTCCGTCAAAAATCAGCGAACTGGAACAAAAGCGTGATATGCGCAACTAGACATCTTACCGATGCTTCCTGCCAAGTTTCGTCGAAATTCAACAAGGCATTTAGGATGAGTAGCGCCGACAAGAAATTTTAAAGTAAGTGTCAAGTAATTAAAAAGATAATGAAAAAAAATGAAAAAAAAAAAAAAAAAATTCAAATCAGCTCTTATAGATTTAAAAAAAAAATTGAAACAATTACAAAAAAAATCAATTGAAATTAAAAAAAATAAAATAAAAAAAATTAAAAACATTTTTTTTTAAAAAACTGTTACCCCCGGGGCGCGTCCAAATTTGACACCAGGGTCACCATTTGAACAAACTTAGTAGAGGACAATAAGTATATATGTAATACATGAGAGCTCTGTGCCATGTGGTTCCAGAGAAGAAGATTTTTTTCAGTTCTTACCTATACAAGCCTAAGTAAAACTGTGACCCCCAGGGTGGGGCCAAATTTGACCAATGGGTCACCATTTGAACAAACTTGGTAGAAGACCATAACATTATAGCAAATGCAAAATATTAAACCTCTGGCTCTTGCAGTTTCAGAGAAGAAGATTTTTTAAGTTTTTCCCTATACATGTCTATGTAAAACATGTGACCCTTGGGGCGGGGCCAAATTTGACACCAGGGTCACCATTTGAACAAACTTGGTAGAGGACCACAAGCTTATAGCAAATGCAAAATATTAAACCTCTGGCTCTTGCAGTTTCAGAGAAGAAGATTTTTTTCAGTTTTTCCCTATACATGTCTATGTAAAACATGTGACCCTTGGGGTGGGGCCAAATGTGACCCGAGGGTCACCACTTGAACACACTTGGTAAAGGACCATAAGCTTATAGTAAATGCAAAATATCAAACCTCTGGCTGTTGTAGTTTCCGAGAAGAAGATTTAAAAAAAACTTCCTATATAAGTCTATGTAAAACTGTGACCCCCGGGGCGGGAACAAATTTGACCCCAGGGTCACCATTTGAACAAACTTAGTAGAGGACTATAAGCTGATGCTACATGTAATACATGAGAGCTCTGTGCCTTGTGGTTTCAGAGAAGAAGATTTTTTAAAGTTTTTTCCTATATGTCTATATGAGAAACATGCAAAACCTCAATATACAAACTTTGGACCCCCGGGGCACTGCCATTTTTGACCCCGGGGACTTTATTTGAACAGACTTGATAGTCTAGGCGTTGGCGATCATTTTAAAAGAAAAACTGTTGAAATCTGTCCAGCGGTTCTGGAGAAGAAGATTTTTTAAGGTTTCGACCATATATGGTAATGGCAGTCTTGGATGTAGCGCTGACCTAATTTTAACAAATCTAAAAAGCATTCCATGTGAAGTTTGGTTAAAATTAGCCAAGCGGTTTCTGAGGCGAAGTCGTTTGAAGAAAAGTTAACGGACGGACGGACGGAAGACGGCAACACACCATCCCATAAGCTCTGCTGGCCCTTGGCCAGTAGAGCTAAAAACTAGGGGAAAAACGAGAAAAGACATTAGAATGGCATCAATAATCTTTTATAAGCTTTCGTATGATCTCGGACCTGTAAGTCTTCATCTTGAATCGTTATTGAGGATATTTTGTTTCACGTTTGTTTATTTTAGATGTTGTTGTTTGGAAAATCTGTTTTTGTTTTGCCCTGACCGTATGTTTTCCCATTATATTTCTTTTTCATTTTCAATTTAGCATTCACAGGTTTAGACATGATCACGTTGATCAAATAGCCTTCACTAGCTGTGTTACATATTAGTGGTAGTAAAAAGACACGTAGCAATCTTTGACGGCCATAAACTCGCGGCGTCCTGTTAGATTTTCTATTTAAACTGGTTGTCATAAAATCGCGGAGTCCAATTTTCTGCAAAATTGTATGTTTGCAAAGTATAATATTTGAATAGTTAAAGTAAAATTGCTTTTGCATAATTGTTAATTATATTCCAACAATAATAAGCAGAATAACAAAGACTGGGACTATAGTACCTTTTATATGTACGCAGATTTAAAGTAGCTATCCCGCCATCAACAGGCAACTTTTACAACATATGTATACCGTTTCTATACCTACTGACGACGAGTTATGTTACATATTTTGAGAATCCAAACTCTTTAGGCACAATATAAACGAGCCAGGTCAAATTAAGGAGCCAGGCCAAACCCCAAAACTCATTCATTTCACGTGTATTCAATCCCGGATATTTTTAACAAACCGTGAATAAACCTATACTTTTAATCAGCACATATACATTACTATATGACCTGAACACCTAGACAAACGTCTTTTAGTGACCTTTGCTGTTATTTGGCGGGTTAGTCTTTAGTTACTGAATTAATAAATCAAGGTGCAACTTTTAAAGAGATTACCTCATAAAATACCAGCACAAGGCACACAAAGATATCAGTCCCAGAGAACAAACAGGCTCCTGACTGGAACTGGGGACAAAACACAGGCGTGCCTACCATGCTGGACCGACCTTGGATGCTGCATCATTCACCCTACATCGTTTTATAAAGTACGACCTCACAAAGAAATTCCATTTCTAAAGGTCCCACACTTACAGATAAGTACTGGGTTTTCTTTAATGTATTTCAAAATTTAAACAGTTTTAAATTAAGATAAAACAACACATTTCTATTACTGACGAGTACAAACTGTACGAAACTAGTGTGAAGAAGAAAATACTTCTATTGTTCTTGATAAATAATACATTTATCAAAATGCTGCACAAAACCAATCCAACCAAATAAATATTTGTTGTCAAAAACATTGACAACATTACCCATGATACACCATCATGCAAAGGTACACATTTTTGTCAACGGCAAAAAATATGCCTTCTACGTCACAAACCGAGGTATCAATAACGCGAACTCAAACTGAGAATAATTACGTTACTGGCGAGTACAAACCTGTACGAAACTAGTATCAAACCCTTATAAACAACGTATCAACCTTCAAAATTGTCTGCAACTTTTAACGTTTGACAACTACTTCAAGATTGCCATGTGTCCCTTTAAATAAACAAAATATAGGATAACAAATATAGTTCAAATGAGAACACGGGACAATGGGAGTACATACATGAGAGGGCATATTGTACTACATTAACATAATTATATAGCTTACAGTACGCATGTACGAATAATCAGTTTGGTTAGCCGACCTGTATATTACATGATACAAAACCAATAGTGTATTCTCTTCAACACAATTTAAGGACCACAATATAGAACAGTAATATTTAATTTATTTTTAATATTATGGATTTATTATTCATATAAAAAGTTAATACATTTGTGTAACGTAACAGTTGTAAAAGAATACAAATAATCTTAAAACTTGCAGGCAGCATGCATTGTTCAATTACAGCACTTAAAGTGACCCAAATCTAAACATGGTCTTTAAATTATTGTGAGGAGTATATAAAGGATGAAATCAAACCATCATACTAAATTGTCAAATCAAGCCATCATACTAAATTGTCAATTCAAACCATCACACTAAATTGTCAGTTCAAACCATCATACTAAATTGTCAAATCAAGCCATCATACTAAATTGTCAATTCAAACCATCATACTAAATTGTCAATTCAAACCATCATACTAAATTGTCAATTCAAAGGTTGAACTTGATTTAACGTGGGGGGTTGACAGCCAGTCATTTGTATTGTAGACAATGAAAGAGAAGAGACAGTCTTGAAAACCAAAACTTTATTAAAACATACATAAACACAAAAAAATAAGATTTGTTGTGTTTAATAAGTGGCAACATATGCAGTTACTAATCTCGTCGTTGATGACAGTGTGCATTAGATGAAAATGAGTATGCAGAACGAGTAGTTTATCAAACTTCCATTTGTTCGGAGTATTTGACAAGAGAGTTCAACGCAACACTGATTTAACTACATATAAATAACGAAGACAATACAACAGTGTGGCATTGAACCCTCAAAATGGGATTATTTCTTGATAAAAGGCCCGGTTGTTGTTAGATGGATAGATGACTGAAGTATTTATCAAGCAAAACATTAAGGCCTCGATTTATTATTATTTTTTTACGGTATCATTTTAACGTTAAATTGCCTCCACATATATAATTCAATTAAAGGTAATTCCATTAGGAGACTTTATACTACCATGCTACTGTTAGTTTAAATTAATTATTGGTGCAATATAATCAACAATTACGAATATGCTTTGAAGATTTAATTATTAATTATGATTCAAAATTTTGAAAGTTATATAAAAAAATAATAATAATGTAAACAATCAAGACTGCCGAGTGTCCCTTTAAAGTCGGGTACAGCTTGCCTTATCACATTAAATAGTCGACCCTTTAAAGTCGGGTAAAGCTTGCCTTATCACATTAAATAGTCGACCCTTTAAAGTCGGGTACAGCTTGCCTTATCACATTAAATAGTCGACCCTTTAAAGTCGGATACAGCTTGCCTTATCACATTAAATAGTCGACCCTTTAAAGTCGGGTACAGCTTGCCTTATCACATTAAATAGTCGACCCTTTAAAGTCGGGTACAGCTTGCCTTATCACATTAAATAGTCGACCATTTAAAGTCCGGGTACAGCTTGCCTGATCACATTAAATAGTCGACCCTTTAAAATCGAGTACAGCTTGCCTTATCACATTAAATAATCGACCCTTTAAACTCGGGTACAGCTTGCCTCATCACATTAAATAGTCGACCCTTTAAAGTCCGGGTACAGCTTGCCCGATCACATTAAATAGTCGACCCTTTAAAGTCCGGGTACATGCCTGATCACATTAAATAATCGACCTTTAAATTCCGGGTACAGCTTGCCTGATCACATTAAATGATCGACCTTTAAAGTCGGGTACAGCTTGCCTTATCACATTAAATAGTCGACCCTTTAAAGTCGGGTACAGCTTGCCTTATCACATTAAATAGTCGACCCTTTAAAGTCGGGTACATCCTGCCTTATCACATTAAATAGTCGACCCTTTAAAGTCGGGTACAGCTTGCCTTATCACATTAAATAGTCGACCCTTTAAAGTCGGGTACAGCTTGCCTTTTCACATTAAATAGTCGACCCTTTAAAGTCGGGTACAGTTTGCCTTATCACATTAAATAGTCGACCCTTTAAAGTCGGGTACAGCTTGCCTTATCACATTAAATAGTCGACATTTTAAAGTCCGGGTACAGCTTGCCTGATCACATTAAATAGTCGACCCTTTAAAATCGAGTACAGCTTGTCTTATCACATTAAATAATCGACCCTTTAAAGTCGGGTACAGCTTGCCTCATCACATTAAATAGTCGACCCTTTAAAGTCCGGGTACAGCTTGCCCGATCGCATTAAATAGTCGACCCTTTATAGTCCGGGTACAGTTTACCTGATCACATTAAATAATCGACCCTTTAAAGTGCGGGTACATGCCTTATCACATTAAATAATCGACCCTTTAAAGTCCGGGTACAGCTTGCCTGATCACATTAAATAATCGACCTTTAAATTCCGGGTACAGCTTGCCTGATCACATTAAATAATCGACCTTTAAAGTCGGGTACAGCTTTCCTGATCACATTAAATAATCGACCTTTAAAGTCCGGGTACAGCTTGCCTGATCACATTAAATAATCGACCTTTAAAGTCCGGGTACAGCTTGCCTGATCACATTAAATAATCGACCTTTAAAGTCCGGGTACAGCTTACCTGATCACATTAAATAATCGACCCTTTAAAGTCCGGGTATAGCTTGCCTGATCACATTAAATAATCGAAATGTTGTTGAAAATCAACAAACTGTTTGCATCAAAAACACAGTTGCTCTAATCACGCTTCCAAAAAATAAAAAGACTTTTGTATTCTACACCATCACATTGACTTGCGTAATCACCCTGTTGTAATATTATCAGCGTTGTTGTAATTGGTATTGCTTATCATCAGCTTTGTTTGTTGTTTATGGTATTGTTTATCATCACCTCTGTTTCTTATCTATGCCATTGCTGTTGCTGTCTACAGCGCTGCGTGTGTCGTTGGTGGTAATCCTTAGGGACAGCATAAAGTCTGATAAAATATCCTGGTACACGCACAGCACCAGCCAGCCGGGTGCGTACACCAGCGTGATTAATCCCATCACATTTAAGGGATAGTGACTGTAATCCCACGAGCAGGCCTCAAACTGACGCAGTGCCAGTCCAAACGTGAACTCCCATGTATACAGGATCATCAAGTTTAACGGAAGTCGGAAATACCACTGGACGCCATGTTGATGATACAAAAACGCATAAAGCCGCTCGCCGAAGAAGCTAAGGCTGCCGCAAAAAAAAATAGTGAAAATAGTTGAGTATCCCTTTAGCTGTATATTTCCAGCAGGTTCAAACAATAGGTCAAATATTGCAGTGAAAACTATTTCATACAGCAGACCATGCATGCCATATAGGTAGAATCGAACCCATGCCGGAAGTGGACGGGATACTGTTAACATCGTTGACGTCATGCTATGAGAATTCATAATTACTATCCGATCTGAAAATATAAACGAAGAACGTACTAGTCATATACTAAACTAACAAAGAGCATAATAGTATCATACTAATTAACAAAGAACATGCTAGTCCCTTACTAATTAACAAAGAACATACTAGTCTCATACTAATTAACAAAAACATACTAGTCACATACTAATTAACAAAGAACATACTAGTCTCATACTAATTAACAAAAACATACTAGTCACATACTAATTAACAAAGATCATACTAGTCTCATACTAATTAACAAAAACATACTAGTCACATACTAATTAACAAAAACATACTAGTCACATACTAATTAACAAACAACATTCTAGTCATATACTAATTAAGCAAGAACATACTAGTCACATACTAATTAACAAAGAACATACTAGTCACATACTAATTAACAAAGAACATACTAGTCACATACTATTTAACAAAGAACATACTAGTCACATACTAATTAACAAAGAACATACTAGTCACATACTATTTACAAAGAACATACTAGTCACATACTAATTAACAAAGAACATACCATACCTGTCAAGTCTCACGAGACACACGGATTTTGGTATCAAGTCACGCTCACACGCTTACATTCTATGTTCTCACGCATTCTAACAATTTGACCAAAATGTTTTTGTCTGCGATATTTTTAATAAAATGTAGTATGTTATATACCAAAACTCGATAAGATGTAGTATAGTTTAACCAGGACCGTATATTGTGTGACTTGAATGAATTCAATTCGACAATATGACCATATGAACAGTATTACGAGTATACTTCAAAGTTACAATTCATGAACTTCGACCAATGACCGTCTCGGACTTCATTGTCTTCACCACACTGACCCTCCAACCAAGGGTCACTGACCCTCTACCCAAGGGTCAACACTGACCCTCTAACCAAGGGTCAACACTGACCCTCTAACCAAGGGTCAACACTGACCCTCTAACCAAGGGTCACTGACCCTCTAACCAAGGGTCACTGACCCTCTAACCAAGGATCGACACTGACCCTCTAACCAAGGGTCGACACTGACCCTCTAACCAAGGGTCAACACTGACCCTATAACCAAGGGTCAACACTGACCCTATAAACAAGGGTCAACACTGACTCTAACCAAGAGTCAACACTGACCTTCTAACCAAGTGTCAACACTGACCCTATAACCAAGGCTCAAACGTACCTTGGGCCTCATCTCACGCTTGACTTCCATTGGGCCTTGACACTATGACATACTTGTCACATACTAATTAACAAAGATAATACTAGTCACATACTAATAAACAAAAACATATTAGTATCATACTAATTATTAACAAAGAACATACTAGTCACATACTAATTAACAAAAGAACATACTAGTATTATACTAATTAACAAAGAACATAATAGTCAATACTAATTAACAAAGAACATACTAGTATCATACTAATTATTAACAAAGAACATACTAGTCACGCACTAATTAACAAAGAACATACTAGTCACATACTAATACTAGTCAGAAACTAAGTATTAAAAAAGAACATACTAGTCACATACTAACTTACAAAGAACATACTAGTCTCATACTAATTTATATTAACAAAGAGCATACTAGTCGCATACTAATTAACAAAGAACATACTAGTCTCATACTAATTTATATTAAAAAGAACATACTAGTCTTATACAAATTACCAAAGAACATACTAGTCTCATACTAATTAACAAGTATTACTTAAAACGAAAGAAGAACTAAGGTGTAGTAATGCTGGAACTTAAGGACTATTATGGGTTTAAAGGGCAAGACATAAGCAACAGAAGTATAGGAAAAACAATTGGGTTTCAAGTAACTACAATATTAAACATTGTTTAATCAGTTGACCTTGAAGCTACTCGCGACATAATGACAGTCTTGTTGTGGTGAACACTTCTGCCAGGTTATTTGAAAATCCATCCATGAATGTCAGAATTATTTACCGGACTTGAACTATGGACACAAAATAACTTCTTTTAGACCTTTGACCTCCAAGTGTGACCTTGACCTTGAAGCTACTGACCTGGTTTTGGCGCGCGACGTGTCATCTTGTTGTGGTGCACACTTGTTGCAGGTTATTTGAAAATCCCTCACAGTTATTTACCGGACACGAAATATGGATACGACAGTACTTCTTTTTGACCTTTCATCTCTAAGTGCGACCTTTACCTTGAAGCTACGGACCTTAAGTTTGCATGTGACACGTCTTCTTGTTGTGGTGAATACTTGTGACAGGTTATTTGAAAATCTCTCCATGAATGTCAGAGTTATTTACCGCCCACAAAAGTACTTATTTTTGAACTTTGACCTCTTAGTGTGACCTTGACCTTGGAGCGACACACCTGGATTTTGGGGATTTTGCGCGCGATACGTCGTCCTTTTGTGGTAAACACTTGTGCCAAGTTCATGAACATCCGTCCATAAATGTCAGAGTTATTTACCGGACACGAGTGTTTAAGTATTACCGGACACGAGTGTACATACGAACGAACGAACGGACGGACTGACTGACGGACGGTGTGAATACTATATTCGGGGGCATAAAAAACAAAAAAGAATTTCACACAGTCATTTTAAAACTTGCAAAATATATGAAACGCCTAGGGAATTGAAATGTTTAGATCAGTATGTAGGCAGGGACCCAAGCCTGAAAAAAACGAAAACGTTTACCCGGAAAGATATACTCCTGATTTTTTAAATATTAACAGATGGGGGCCTTGTAC
This sequence comes from Cyrtodaria siliqua, assembly GCA_037043455.1. NCBI lineage: Eukaryota > Metazoa > Mollusca > Bivalvia > Adapedonta > Hiatellidae > Cyrtodaria > Cyrtodaria siliqua. Next base: position 30,895 of record JAWPHD010014088.1, read on the forward strand.
ATATGAAACCACTTATGGACTTCTGGCATACTTTGCATTTCATAACAGCATCGCGATTTCTACGGTAACCCATTCGTACCAACCATTATATGAAAATCGCTGAACAAACAGTCAAAGGAAAATAAAAAAAACTTTGCACACGTCCTTTTAGGCAAATACAGTTTCAGTATTTGAAACCTATATGTGTATATGAAATATCCAACTACAAAATCAAGACCTTATTACGTTACACTTTACTAAATTTAACAAGAGTTATGGACCTTTTATGAATTTTGTTCTGTCCTGTGCTAGGGATAATGCGAATGTCTTTGGTTCACAATAACTGCAGTAAACGGTTTCCGATTTCCACTAAATGTTGTATGGTGTTAGGCCTTATACCTACAAGGCCTTTGACAAGTTCAATACTGAGTAAAACTGACACTTGCTTTAAAGAGTTATTACCCTTGATTATTTAAAGAATAGGCACATTTTAGCTTGAGTACACATATTACTTTAGTAAACGGATTCTGATCTTCACATTATTTAGTATGAGACTTTATATGAATATGAACTTTGACAAGATGACAATGAGCAGAACTGACACCTGCCTTACTGAGTTATTGCCCTTGATTATTGCAAAAATGCAAATTTCAGCTTTCGTACACAATACATTAAATAAATGGGTTTCGATTTTCAAAAAGTTTGGCGTGTAAGTTTATATCAAACGGATTTTAGACAGGTTAGACAAGTATCAAGTTATTGCTCTAAATTGTCGAAAAATTCGATCGTCTGATTGTTTCCTACTTCATTAATTACTTTGTAATATTCTAATTGAACAAAGAGGCTATCGTCCTCTGATTAAGGAGCGTGATTGTTTTCACGATGATTGTAATCAATAGTATTTGATTTTCCATGCTTTTTGTGGTAATATTATTAAGGTCTCGGTTTTGTTTGACAATGAGAACAATTGAGGAGTGGTTTACAAAGTTATCGCCCTTGATGTTTGCAAATATTTAAATTTCAGACTGAGTACACAGCAACTTCAGTAAACGAGTTCTGATTCTCACTAATATTTAGTTGAATGGTTTTGGACAATTACACCATGTGGACGTGTCATGTAGTTGTTTTCGAAGCATTTATTTTCATATAAGATAATATGTTTACACATATGGAACTAGTTAGGTATGACACTACTATTTATAGACAAATTGTTGGAATCCCAAATGAGAACGAAATGTGCACCTCTTGTTGCAGATTTGTTTTTGTTTTGTTATGTTAGAGGTTTCATATTTAGTATTTTACCAGATATGCTTAGGCAGGTGTAATCGAAGCCTTTTATTATACCTCCTTGAATATGGATGATATATTGGACAATTACAACCCTTTCTTTTCTACTATGGTTACTACATATACTTTCTTTCCTAAAAAACTTCACCTCAAAAAAGCTAATATTCTCATAGTTGCTATATCTCCTTTACTCGATTTACATCTCGCGATTGAAACTGAGAAATAATAAGCAAACGCTATGACAAGAGAGATCATTTCAATTTTGACACTGTTAAGGGCACGACTTGACAATATTGAATACAAACATCAAACGTTACCGTCCTTTCAGGATTTAGGTAGACGTCATCATAGGTCCACAATCTTTCCGGCGATCGCACAATCAAGTGGAAAGCAAAGCGGGTCAACCACTAAACATGCAGTGTGTTGCAAAATAATAAGGTGACAACCTCCTTTGATAAGCCTTTTAACAGTGATCATTACCCAATCTTTACGAGGATCACCATGTGACTCTGTCAACGTCTTAGAAAATAGTCTGCGATTACGTCATAATTTGTCACATGACCTTAGCTAAAATATCAAAATGATTATCAGAAATCAACTCCGCGACCTGACTCCACTAATGCTATGGTATGGTGCTGAGTTTTAAACAATCGAACGGAACTCCGCTTACTTTGGACTTTTTGATGAATTTAGGTTAGTATTTTAATTTTAGGTAGGCTGTTTAGAGATATGAAATTTTAGAAAGTGATGGTACGAACAAACGCTATACCTTAACCCTATGGAAAACGCAATTATGGAGTCTTTTTGATTGTTTTAACGGCGGAGTGATATGCCAAGGAATACATTTTATTCTACCACAGTACAATGCTGAGCACACATTAGTGTTTATTCATTAAAATGAATATTAAAAAAGAGCAATAAGCTTGTCTTTGAAAAGGTTTGCGTGATGCTTATTGCATTCTTTTTCAAGAAAGTAATAACGACCAAATTATATTAATCCAAGAGTTAGCACAAGCTTTAGCACAATATTGTGTTACGTGATCTACAACGACAGTAAGACAGGACGTTAAGCCTTTGGAGATGTTTGTAGTGGTGCAGACACTAGAAATAGGAAGAAAGTGTGCTGCTTTATTAGGCTGTTTTTGTAAATTAGGAATCCAGTACATACATGTAGTTGGAAGTTTGTTTTGCTTTTCATCTACTCCAGCGCTTCATTGATTTTTATATCCGTACAAACCTTTGCAAAGGTTTATTATCATAACCCTGATTTACTTTTAAAAGTATTGTCAGAACTCTTCTGCTACAAGGTCTGTCACAACGTGAATACTATGGGGACTATAGGTAAAGACTTTTTAAGATTATTGGTCATTATCACATTCATACAATCTGTGTTAAACTTGTTCCTATCATTCTGCAACGCACTGCATGTTTAGATGTTGACCCATTTACAGTTCGCCACAATGCTTTACAATTAATGTTGCGATGACTCGACGGATTGTGAACCCTATGCTGACTTATACTCACAGGCATTTATTACGATATATAGTTCAGAAGGCTAGAGAGAATATAGTTATAGTATATGTATATAGTAAAGGGCCTTCTTCTTCTCTCTATCTCTATCCCTCTGTATTATATATCGTAATGAATGCATGTGCCTCTACCTAAATAGGACAAGGGATGGTAATGCCTAATTTTTTACTTTAATATTGTCTTATCGTCATCATTCTTTATTTGTCCTGGCTTCTGACAAGTATTTGCTTTGTGGCTTTCTGGGCATTTTATATTCATATATACATGATCATTTTGTGTTATACTTATATTGCCTACTAATTGCTATTAATACTGCCTAGTTTGTAAGGGGATATAGCCTGGCTGATCCCATTTTATTGGAATGAAACTAGGGTAAGAGTGAGGCTTGGTGCACTCTAGAACCTGGTTTAACCCCAGCGGCCTTTATGTCACTGACCATTCCATGGAGGTACCCATATTGTCACTGACCATTCCAAGGAGGTACTCATATTGCCAACCGTTTGAGTCTGCCATTTCGCATACTTTGCTCTTTTCTTTCCTTGTGATTGGTGTTTGTTTCAAATACGTTTGTTTCAAATACGTGTGTTTGGTTGACTGTCTGTGTTCTTTGAATGTTATATTTCCTTCTCGACATTTATACCATATTTTGTTTCTGACTCGAAATAGGATATGGATCACATTTTGTGATACTTATAGTTTTAAACTGTAAACATGACTCTATTACACTATTTAATATATTGGGTCTCATGTATCAAGGCGACACAATCCGTAGGAAAGTATTTAAGTTCATGATGTGTTTGAGAAACGTTGACAACCTTCTTAACCAAAAGTTCCCTGTTCAATCAATCAAAAACTAGAATTGAAACTCAAGGTCACAGAAACATCAATGTTGGTTGGACAGCTAATGATCATATGTAACAAAAGTGCAAATTTCAAATAAATAATTTAGATAGTATTCAAGATGTTTTGGAGAAACTCTGTCAGATGTCATACCGAAACACTGACGTCGCTCAATCGCCTTCCAACGAAACTAGTCAATAAAATCCCCGTTGCAGTAACTACTATTCTATTTTCAAGGTAAATTAAAGGTCCATAACTGTATAACTACCATTATCGAACGGATTCTAAATATCCGCCAGTATGTTAATGTTATTAAGACTTCACACTAAACGATATGGTTTAGAACCTACACAATTAAAGAAAGTTGTTGCAATAATCATATTTTCTAATTAAATTAAGGGCCATATCTCTATTCCATTATTAACATTTATTGGTATCCTATTTATATAAAAATTTCTACCCAAAATGTTGTTTAATTTTCAACAAAACTTGATTAATCAACATAAACTCAATACAAAAATGAATTTTCGTAGATAATCAGGGGCCATAACTCTATTTAGAAAAGGCAAAGGTCCAGAATGATCGTAAGGTTCACAGCAATTTTAGTTAAAATCGAAAATAAGATAAAGAAGTTATCTAAATCTTGCACCTAAGCTTTACCCAAAATGTGCATTTTTGTTAAGTAATTCAGGGGTAATAACTCTATTCTGAAAAGGAGAAAATCGGCCTTGCTCGTAAGAAAGTGGCATTTTAACGATATAACGCTTCACAGTAAAGTTGGTTTTAATCGAAAACAATTTACAGAAGTTATTAACAACGTGCATGAAAGCTTTAGCCAAAAGATGGATGCCCGTCCCTCCCTCTACCCATCTGCCCGCCATCTTCAATCCTTAAACCGCTTTTAATTTAATATTTTTTTTTTTGAAAATTGCAATCTGCATAAACAGAATATAATCAGGCGTGCTTATGTCTTATTTATGTACAAAACAAAATCATATCGCTAAATTATAAACTTGTACAAATTTTTTCTTTGAATATCAATATTTTCTTATCACTTATGGGCTTCCGTAGAAAATGCGTTGGTGATACGAAATGCAAATAATACTATTAATCCATACAGTGGTTTCGTATATAGCACAGTTTCTGCTATTGATATGCAAAAAATCACGAGTATATCTTTCCGGGTAAACCAAAAGTGTTTTTTTGCACGATACGAGAAGTTGGGTCCCTGCCTAATGATATGTAACCCTGCAATCATGAGTGTGAATTCGGGGACCAGTAGACTATACTGCGTCTACTTGGTCCGAATACACGTGTTAAATAAATTGGAAACCGATTACCGAATTGAATTGAATGTTGTTTAACGGCTCATCAACACAATACAGGTTATTTAGAGCCGCCCCAGAGAGAGAGGGGATACATATGAATCCGGGAACCTGCCCTACTCTTATTATCGAATAGATTCCTATTGTTCTTTAACGTGCTCGGAGGATAGACCGATACACGGGACCGCCCGGTTTACGTCCCCATCCGACGGACGAGGCTAAGGAAAGGTGTCTTGCCCAAGAACACACCGACGGAACTCAGTGGCACCACGGAGGATTGAACCCGGGGGCTCCGGTTACAAATCCGCCGCGCTACCGACTGCGCCACGCCAGCCCCTTTACCGAAGGAGGGTTGCTGGATACATGCTAATTTTAATGCTCGATGCATGTGTCCCATTCAGCCATTATCCATGACAAGCAAACTAGGGAATGTAACTTCATTGCTTTAACAGGAAGTCATTAAGACCTGCTTAATGGCGCTGGTCCGGGACCAATTAATAATATGGAAATAAATGATTATATGAAATTGAGCGAAGATACAAATAAAGCAACAGCAAACAAGACAGGAAAAAATACATACTAAAACAGAAATGATTCTAATGTGTTCTTTGTGTCCAGGGCTAGTAAGATTATATTTGTGTCCTGGCAGTGAAAATAAGATTATACATGTACCCGCGGCGAGTAAGCTTATATGTGTCCAGTGTCAGATAGCGAAATTATATAAATTTAATTAACATGCACATGTACTGGTCATACACCATAGACATGTTATTCTTCGTACTGACTAACCGATTATAAACGATGATTGATTGTAAATTTCAAGCGATTACCCATAGCAGAGATCTAATCTTAGACCAGTCTCATTAAGCCCTTGGAGCGTATCAAAGCGTAATTATGATATGATTTTAATCAGATTGTTCTTAGACATCTGCCCATATGTTACAGGAAAATGAGACCCAGTTGGGCGGGGGCGAAAGGAGTTGGGGCAGGGGGTAGCGTGGAGTGTGTGTGTGAAGAGAGTAAATCATAATAACATATCAAGAAGTCTAATAGCTTCGAATTGAAGCTATTATACCTCCTTCAATTTTATTTATACATATATAACAAAGTTACACATAGTTGGACGCGTTCACCACTTGATACAATTTAAAAATATATATTAACGGTATATATATTATACAACAAATGATAACAAAATTAGACTCACCAAATCACCTTTCCAAATGAATTCAGTATGTTCAACATCTACATCACTTAACCTTTAGAGGAATCAGTATTGATTATGTTTGAACACAAAAACACACTCACCGTTAATTCTTCTGCATACGAATAACGTCTTTGATACTGGAATATTATCGATCTCACTGGCTTCGAGAACGTTGGTTAATAATCAATACGGTCCAAAACACATTATACCTGGTGTTATATGTACGTCTGCACATTCTGATCCTACTACACATTAGGGTGTAATTAACCCAGAATGTAAATATCGCCCAGTGCAATGTTGTCCGATTAAAGGGACACGAGACAATCTTGATTTGTGTAAAACTCGTGGCGTCCCCTTAGCTTTTTTCTAAATAACTTGTATCATTAATATAAATTATTAGAATAGGTCAAAGAATGTTTTCCATGAGGCCCTTGACATTCGATGCGTCGTTAAAAGAAGGTAATTTGATCGCAACTAAATTCTGATTTGAACACGTTTAGCTTGTATAGTGACACGAAGCAATCTTGGTACCTAACAAACATAAGTGTTACGGTACAAATAAAACAACCCAATTTAAATATCTTCAATAAATACTGAAAAGAGGATCTCTTGGAAGTAATGAACACATACAAGAGAGAAAAGTAGAAGACTCGGTTTTATTGAATCTGTTCATGAGAGGTAATATATAAGTGCAATACCTTTCACACAGCCTAGTACCGGCTTAAGCGGTATGGTACTTTAAAGCAAGCTTTTATAAGATATGAATTGCAGAAAGTTTTTGATATTTTAAGCGATTACTGCATACGTTGAAAATTAAAAGTAAATACAGCAAAAACTAATGTCATGATTTTTCGTAAAGCTGGTGTATTGCCTAGGAACCTACGATTTGCGTATGATGAAAATTAAAAAAAAAATTGTGGTAGAAATTAGTGTTTCTTATCGAATTACTACGTGTAGCACCGCTAAATGTTAACATTCCGTTAAATGTTAAAACTTCCGCTAAATGTTAAAATATGTTACGCTAAATGTTAAACTTCCACTAAATGTTATACAATTTAACATATAGCGTTTAGTGGCTTCCGTTAACCGCTAAATGTTAGAAGTCGACAAAGTATGTATTGGTATGAACAGTGCTGCTTTAATCGACCCCGTTGCTTGTTATAATGATATCATTACGAAAGAAACATTATTATAATGCTGAACTGGGTCCAAATGTTCAACGTAGAACTGGCTTGGAATGTTGAATTCGGAACTGGGTCCAAATGTTCAACGTAGAACTGGCTTGGAATGTTGAATTCGGAACGGTCCAAATGTTCAACGTAGAACTGGCTTGGAATGTTGAATTCGGAACTGGGTCCAAATGTTCAAGGTAGAACTGGCTTGGAATGTTGAATTCGGAACTGGGTCCGAATGTTCAACGCCGAACTGGATTCGAATGTTGAACATAGAACTGACTTCGAATGTTGAACGCAGAACTGTCCGAATGTTGAACGACGAAATGTGTCCGAATATTGAACGCAGAACTGGGTCCTAATGTTGAACGCAGAACTGGGTCCGAATGTTGAACGCAGAACTGTAATCGAATGTTGAACGAAGAATGCAGAACGCAGAGCCAACTTCACGCGCATACAATGCGTTTCATTGTCAGGATCAGCTTCCTTGCATGTTTAACATGTTTAAGACTATACATAATTATACTGAAAGGAAAAAGAAACGCATAATGGGTATTTCCGCTATATATTGTATGTTGAATATGCTACTGCTAATCGAATGGCACAGGGCGACATTAGGCCTGTCCTTTTGGAAAGAAGGTTTAAACAGCACCGAACACACCAAACTTTCATTATCGACAGAATGCGCATTTGGCTAAAGCAGGTGAGCAAACTTAGGCTTTAAACGTTGCACTCTCTTAAACACAATACTGAAATGGCTTGACTTGTTCAAGCGAAACTTCAACATTTATGAATTCCGTGTAACAAAGTATACTTTGATTAAAAGTTCTACTACATGAAGAGATATAGTTGTACCCACTTTTTGTACCAAACACACTGAGATATATCTGGAATATTACGTTGAATTATGTGTGTATAATAGTGTAGTATAGGCATTTTTTTGATAATGCGTTTCTTTTTCCTTTCAGTATATATCACATTACACAGTTGAAGTGGGTTACGTTTATGTGGGTTAGGTCGATCGATATATATATCGACCTAACCCACATAATCATGATAATGCGGTGTCGAGAAATATAGTGCACACAGGGTACATCAGTATAATGAGGTGTCAAAAATATAGGGTACATCAGGGTCGTAGCAAGAGTCGTACAAACAACGAAGTAAAATAAATTGCCGGTGTAGCGGGTTTTGTTAGGTGTAGTGGGTGAAGGGCTATGGTTTTGTTAGGTGAAGAGGCGTGGGGGGATGAGGGGGGCTATGGTTATGCTAGGTGTAGTGGGTGAAGGGCTATGGTTTTGTTAGGTGTAGTGGGTTGAGGGCTATGGTTTTGTTAGGTGAAGAGGCGTGGGGGGATGAGGGGGGGGGGGGCTATGGTTATGCTAGGTGTAGTGGGTGAAGGGCTATGGTTTTGTTAGGTGTAGTGGGTGGAGGGCTATAGTTTTGTTAGGTGAAGAAGCGTGGGGGGAGGGGGGGGGGGGGTGAAGTGGGGGGGGGGGGGGGGCTATGGTTATGTTAGGTGTAGTGGGTGAAAGGCTATGGTTTTGTTAGGTTTAATCGGCGAAGGGTTGTGTTTGCGTTTTTTAGGTGTAATAGATGAATGGGTATGGGCTTGTTACGTGCAATCGGTGAAGGGCTATGGATTTTTTTAGGTGTAGTGGGTGAAGGCTATGTTTTTTTAGGTGTAATGGGTGAAGGCTATGGTTTTGTTAGGTGTAGTGGGTGAAGGCTATGGTTTTGTTAGGTGTAATGGGTGAAGGCTATGGTTTTGTTAGGTGTAGTGGGTGAAGGCTATGGTTTTGTTATGTGTAGTGGGTGAAGGCTATGGTTTTGGTAGGTGTAATGGGTGAAGGCTATGGTTTTGTTAGGTGTAGTGGTTGAAGGCTATGGTTTTGTTAGGTGTAATGGGCGAAGGCTATGGTTTCGCTAGTTGTAATGGGTGAAGGCCATGGTTTTGTGAGGTGTAGTGGGTGAAGGCTATGGTTTTGTTAGGTGTAGTGGGTGAAAGGCTATGGTTTTGTTAGGTTTAATCGGCGAAGGGTTGTGTTTGCGTTTTTTAGGTGTAATAGATGAATGGGTATGGGCTTGTTACGTGCAATCGGTGAAGGGCTATGGATTTTTTTAGGTGTAGTGAGTGAAGGCTATGTTTTTTTAGGTGTAATGGGTGAAGGCTATGGTTTTGTTAGGTGTAGTGGGTGAGGGCTATGGTTTTGTTAGGTGTAATGGGTGAAGGCTATGGTTTTGTTAGGTGTAGTGGGTGAAGGCTATGGTTTTGTTAGGTGTAGTGGGTGAAGGCTATGGTTTTGGTAGGTGTAATGGGTGAAGGCTATGGTTTTGTTAGGTGTAGTGGTTGAAGGCTATGGTTTTGTTAGGTGTAATGGGCGAAGGCTATGGTTTCGCTAGTTGTAATGGGTGAAGGCCATGGTTTTGTGAGGTGTAGTGGGTGAAGGCTATGGTTTTGTTAGGTAAAATGGGTGAAGGCTATGGTTTTGTTAGGTGTAATGGGTGAAGGCTATGGTTTTGTTAGGTGTAGTGGGTGAAGGCTATGGTTTTGCTAGGTGTAATGGGTGAAGGCTATGGTTTTGTTAGGTGTAGTGGGTGAAGGCTATGGTTTTGCTAGGTGTAATTGGAACAGGCTATGGATTTGTTAGGTGTAGTGGGTGAAGGCTATGGTTTTGTTAGGTGTAATGGGTGAAGGCTATGGTTTTGTTAGGTGTAGTGGGTGAAGGCTATGGTTTTGTTAGGTGTAATGGGTGAAGGCTATGGTTTTGTTAGGTGTAGTGGGTGAAGGCTATGGTTTTGTTAGGTGTAAGGGCGAAGGCTATGGTTTTGTTAGTTGGAGTGGGTGAAGGCTATGGTTTTGTTAGGTGTAATAGGTGAAGGCTATGGTTTGTTAGGTGTAATGGGTGAAGGCTATGGTTTTGTTAGGTGTAATGGGTGAAGGCTATGGTTTTGTTAGGTGTAGTGGGTGAAGGCTATGGTTTTGTTAGGTGTAATGGGTGAAGGCTATGGTTTTGTTAGATGTAGTGGGTGAATGGCTATGGGTTTGGTAGGTGCAGTGGGCGAAGGGGGCTATGGTTTTGTTACGTACAGTGGGCGAAGGGCTATGGTTTTGTTAGGTGGAATGGGTGAAGGCTATGGTTTTGTTAGGTGTAGTGGGTGAAGGCTATGGTTTTGTTAGGTGTAATGGGTGAAGGCTATGGTTTTGTTAGGTGTAGTGGGTGAAGGCTATGGTTTGTTAGGTGTAATGGGTGAAGGCTATGGTTTTGTTAGGTGTAGTGGGTGAAGGCTATGGTTTTGTTAGGTGTTTTGGGTGAAGGCTATGGTTTTGTTAGGTGTAGTGGGTGAAGGCTATGGTTTTGTTAGGTGTAATGGGTTAAGGCTATGGTTTTGTTAGGTGTAATGGGTGAAGGCTATGGTTTTGTTAGGTGTAGTGGGTGAAGGGCTATGGGTTTGGTAGGTGCAGTGGGCGAAGAGGGCTATGGTTTTGTTACGTACAGTGTGAGAAGGGCTATGGTTTTCTTAGGTGTAATGGGTGAAGGCTATGGTTTTGTTAGGTGTAGTGGGTGAAGGGCTATGGGTTTGATAGGTGTAGTGGGCGAAGGGGGCTATGGTTTTGTTAGGTGTAGTGAGCGAAGGGCTATGGTTTTGTTAGGTGTAGTGGGGGAAGGGCTATGGTTTTGTTAGGTGTAGTGGGTGAAGGGCTATGGGTTTGGTAGGTGTAGTGGTCGAAGGTGGCTATGGTTTTGTAAGGTGTAGTGTGCGAAGGGCTATGGTTTTGTTAGGTGTAGTGGGGGAAGGGCTATGGTTTTGTTAGGTGTAGTGGGTGAAGGACTATGGTTTTGTTAGGTGTAATGGGTGAAGGCTATGGTTTTGTTAGGTGTAGTGGGTGAAGGGCTATGGGTTTGGTAGGTGTCGTGGGCGAAGGGGGCTATGGGTTTGTTAGGTGTAGTGAGCGAAGGGCTATGGTTTTGTTAGGTGTAGTGGGGGAAGGGCTATGGTTTTGTTAGGTGTAGTGGGGGAATGGCTATGGGTTTGATAGGTGTAGTGGGAGAAGGGGGCTATGGTTTTGTTAGGTGTAGTGAGCGAAGGGCTATGGTTGTGTTAGGTGTAGTGGGGGAAGGGCTATGGTTTTGTTAGGTGTAGTGGGTGAGGGACTATGGTTTTGTTAGGTGTAATGGGTGAAGGCTATGGTTTTGTTAGGTGTAGTGGGTGAAGGGCTATGGGTTTGGTAGGTGTAGTGGGCGAAGGGGGCTATGGTTTTGTTAGGTGTAGTGAGCGAAGGGCTATGGTTTTGTTAGGTGTAGTGGGGGAAGGGCTATGGTTTTGTTATGTGTAGTGGGTGAAGGGCTACGGGTCTCGTTCGGTGTATTGGGTGAAGGGCTACTGGTTTGGTTAGGTGTCGTGGGTAAAGGGCTATATGTTTTGGTTAGATGTCTTTGGGTTTTGGTCAGGTGTAGTAGGTGAAGGGCTATGGTTTTGTTAGGTGTAGTGGGTGATGGATATCGGGTTTGTTTCGGTGTACTGGGTGAAGGGCTACGGGTTTGGTTAGGTGTCGTGGGGGAATGGGCTATGTTTTATGTTAGGTGTAGTGGGTGATGGGTTTCGGGTTTGGTTCGGTGTATTGGGTGAAGGGCTATGGGTTTGTTAGGTATAGTGGGTGAAGTACTATGGGTTTTGGTTAGATGTAGTGGGCGAAATTCTGCGGGTTTTGTTTAGGTGTAGTGGGCGAAGGGCTATGGGTTGTCACCTTTAGTGCAGGTTGTTACCTTTAGTCCCAAAAGTGTTACCTTTAGTGCAGTTTGTTAAATTTAGTGGAGTTGTTGCATTTAGGTGCAACAAGAATCTGATTTTTACGTTTGAGAAATAGACATAGCTTTGTGAATCGTGTTGTGCACCTCGTGGTTATCCATTTAAAGCTCAGTTTACCCATACACTTCATGTAAACACACCATTTACTTCAACTAATTACATCACATGTAGCCGATTACGAACAAAAACTACTTTAATTTATTTAAGATGGGTTTCTTTAATAAATCTAAATTCCTAAGGTTGTCTTGGGTGGTTAGTTTTCAATTATGGTCTGTATATTTGTGCAGAGGGGAGAAATAGGTGTTACGTGGTAGAAATCACATCACTAACACGAACTTAACTCGATACACTCTGAATTTTGAAAATAATGCATATATCTTTAATTGCTCAACCGTAAGAAGAAGAAACCTGATATGTCTGAACTTTTAAACTGCGCTTATATATTCAAAACGATAAAACGCGATTATAATGACATTAACAGGGGCGGATACAGGATTTGAGATTACGGGAACGCAACTTTTAAAAAACTTTAGAAAAACAACAACCAAATACACACGTTTTTTTCACCTGGTTTAAACCCACAGCGGCCTTTTTTGCCACTGACCGTTCCAAGGCGGTAGCCTATTGTTAACCCTCTTGTGTTTGTGATGTCATATCTTGCCTTTTATTCATCTTTATATTAGTTGTTTGTTTCTGTGTTTGTTTGTGGTTGACTGTCGTCCTTGAATTCTACTGTAACCGGAGGCCCCGGGTTCAATCCTCCGTGGTGCCACTGAGTTCCGTCGGTGTGTTCTTGGGCAAGACACTTTTCCTTAGCCTCGTCCGTCGGATGGGGACGTAAACCGGGCGGTCCCGTGTATCGGTCTATCCTCCGAGCACGTTAAAGAACCATAGGAATCTATTCGATAATAAGAGTAGGGCAGGTTCCCGGATCCTATGTATCCTTCCCCTCTCTCCGGGGCTGCTCTAAATAACCTGTATTGTGTTGATGAGCCGTTAAACAACAATCAATTCAATTCCTACACCAGCTATTGTGACCACTCTTCGTCCGTCGTCCGTCATCCGTCGTCTGTCGTATGTCGTTTGTCGTCAACATTTAGCTTGTTTACACGATATTAACCAAGATTGCCCAGATTGTATATGACCATAATATCTCGGACGAGTTCGATAATGGGCTAGGTCGGACCAGTAACACCAGAGTTATGGACCCTGAATTAGAACAAAATGCTGTTTTAGCTTGTTTATACGATGGAGGCCATATTACTTAAGCAAGTTTAACCAAACTTGCAAAGATTGTATCTCGGACACGTACGACAATGGGCCAGATCGGACAAGTAATACCAGAGTTATGTCCCCTGAATTAGCAAAAAATGCAGTTTTTCATCTTGTTTACACGATAGAGGCCACATTTCTTTTGCAATCTTAACCAAGATTGCTCAGATTGTATATGACCGTAAGATCTCAGACGAGTTCGATAATGGGCAAGATCGAACCAGTAGCATCAGAGTTATGGCCCTTGAATTAGAAAAACATGCTGTTTTAGCTTGTTTACACGATGGAGGCCACATTACTTAAGCAAGTGTAACCAAATTTGCGTAGATTGTATATGACCATAAGATCTCGGACACGTACGATAATTGACCAGATCGAACAAGTAATACAAGAGTTATTGCCCCTGAATTAACAAAAAATGCAGTTTTTCATCTTGTTTACACGATAGAGGCCACATTTCTTGAGTAATCCTAACCAAACTTGCATAGATTGTATATGACTATTACATCTCAGACGAACCAGTAAAACCAGAGTTATGGCCCATGAATTAGCGACAAATGCAGTTTTTCATCTTGTTTACACGATAGAGGCCACATTTCTTGAGCAATCTTAACCAAACTTGCCCAGATTGTATATGACCGTAATATCTCGCACGAGTTTGATAATGGGCAAGATCGGACCAGTAACACCAGAGTTATGGTCCCTGAATAAAAAAAATGCAGTTTTACATGTTGTTAACACGATACATTTCTATAGCAATCTTAAACAAACAAAGTTACACAGTTTGTTTTTATTATTATTATTATTATTATTACTATTATTATTATTATTATTATTATTATGTATTGGTTGTTTTGTTTTTATTTGATTTTTTATTTTAATATTTTTTTAGCATTTTTTTTTTTAAACGCCGTGTTGGATTTGACGAAACTTAGCACATGTAGTAGGAAGCATTTGTATGATGTCTAGTTGTGCATATTGAGTTTTTTCCGGTTCGTTGATTTTTTACGGAGTTACGACCCCTTGACATTTTTACTTTAAAATTCTTGTCGGCGCTACTCCTTCTAAACTCCTTGTTGGATTTCGACGAAATCTGGCTGGAAGCATCGGTAAGATGTCTAGTTGTGCATATCGCGCTTTGGTTCCGGTTCGCTGGCTTTTGAGATTTTTACTTTAAATTTCTTGTCGGCGCTACTCCTCCTAAACGGCATGTTGCATTTCTACGATATTTGGCAGGAAGCATGAATATGATGTCTAGTTGTGCAAATCGCTGTATATCAATGAAATCTTGGACAAGTTAAAAAAACAGCTATATCTACTGTGCATTCCAGGGTGCCTGTGCGTCAAATATGAATCGATATTTTTTTTTATTACTGACTATATGTTTTCATACCTGATATGGTTGGACAGAATGAAAATAGACGCTCCTGGATCTGTTTACAATCTTGCCATAGCCATCCGGTATGCTTCACAAAGCCTAAAATTCATTTTGACCCCATTGTTTATATTGTAAAAATTAAAACAACATGGCGGCCTTATTTTTAGAAATTGTCGTCTGCGCATGTCTGTTTCTAGGGTTCGGATGTACCAAGTAAAACGTAGGTTATTGCAGGGTGATGTTGTTGTTCAATGTTCAGCACCTCCGGCAATCGATCATACTTATCCTTTATTTTGGAATGAAAAATATTATATCTAGCAAATAAAGGCTAGGTAAATAGTATACTGCATTTATATTTTGGTATTTAAACCACTAGTGGTCAACTGATTTTTTAAGTCACCCTACCCTAGAAAAATGGAATGTTCCGCTGTCGCCATTTTGATTTTTGGCTGTCGATAAAATTACATGTAAACATGGGTGTTCAAAATGATTTTTTGACTTTGTGAAGCTTAGAGGATGGCTACTCGAAGATTGAAAACAGATTCAGGAGCGTCCGTTTTCATTCTATTCAATCATATCAGGTATGAAAACATATTGAAAGGAATAAAAAAAAATCTCGATTCATATTCGACGCATAGGTACCCTGAAATGCACAGTAGTTAGTAATGACAGATGTATGACCCTTGATTTATTGAAAAATGCTATATTGCATTTTCCTTTGTAATGTTAAATCTGTAACTACTTCATAATGTTAATTCTGTAGCTTCTTCATTTTTTTATCTTAGCTTTATCAAATTTGTTTAGAATGTTAAAAGGTACATAACATATTCAAATAAGATGTCAAAGGTTATGCCTATAGCTCGGCTACTTAAATAATATGGGAGTTTTTGTTCGCATCCTGACCTTGGTATCCTGGCGTTAATAAAGCACGCTTATTTTACTGGGTGAGTTGGAAAGGGGTGTGACAATCGAATGGGAGGGGCGGGATCATGCGGGTTTTCTCCTTTTATTTGCTTAAATTAAGTCGAACGCAAGTAAATATGATGAGTATATCTGTAGCTGTATGAGAAAAATCATATAAACTAGGCAAAATCACGTAAGTTGCAGACGTAAGTTATAGTAGAGGGACGGAGAGACGTGGTGCTCCTAGTTTTACCGGTCAATATTGGGGACTATGTGTACCACATCATGCATAGTTACGCGATACATAAGAGAACAAAACAATTTGCATTTTGACTACTAAACATGAAAAAACACATAGATGAACCTGGGCGAATGTTCAATTTATCACTCAGCTTTAAAATCAGAGGCCCAAGAGGGCCTGTTTCGCTCTACTGGCATACACATTTGGTAGAATTCAAGTGAAAATCAAGTATCCATGCCGTAAACAAAGAGAGTCAACATTTCCCTGAATCGTACATCTGATGATCTTTACAAAGATGAAAACATTATCAAACAAGCTTAAAAGATGAAACAATTGTCAAACAATCTTATACTTTCATAACCGAATGAGAACACACAGTCGATGGTCCATTAAGTGTATATGTGGTTATAGGGTGGAGATCTCAACGCTGTCCAAGTTATGACCCAGGGGCTATTTACCCAGGGTTGGGTAAAGATCCCGGGCCGATGCTAGTTGGAAGGCTGTTTATGTCCAGTAAGTGTATGCATGGTTATTGAGTGACGGTATCTACGGTGTTCAAGTGGCTATGTCCCCAAGGGTGGGGATGGAACAGAGGACCAGTGCTGGTTGGATGGTTCTATCTGTCTGTTCGTGTCTATTAAGTTTATATACGGTTATAGGGCGGAGATCTCAACGGTTTCCAAGTTATCACAGAGTTTTTTTCCCCCAGGTGTCGGGACAGACACCGGGCCGATGATGGTTTGAAGGTTGTATACGTGTGTTCATGCTCAGTAAGTGTATATATGGTTATATGGTGAGGATCTCAACAGTTTCCAAGTTATGACCCAGGGAATATGTCACCAGGGGTGGGAATAGACCCCTCGACCGCTGCTGGTTCGATGGTTGTATTCATTTGTTCATGCCCATTAATTGTATGGTTATAGGGTGCGATCTAAACGTTTTCCAAGTTATGACCCATGGGGCTATGTCCCCAGGCGTGAGAAAGACCCAGGGGTCGATGCTGGTTGGATGTTTGTTTCTGCTGTTCATGCTCAATTAGTGTAAAACTGTTTCAGGAAAGAAAATAGTCTAAGCATTATCCCAGTATAAGTCCATTTAACACATGTGACCACTGGAGTGGGGCCAAATTTGACCACATGTTCTCGGATTTGAACAAATTTAGTAGAGGACCGTACGCATATGGTAAATGCAACATATAAAACTATGGCTCTTGTAGTTTCAGAAAAGAATATTGTTTTAAAGCTTCTCCTATATAACTCTACGCAAAACTGTGACCTTCGGGCGGAGCGGGGCCTGATTTGACTCGGGTCACCATTTGAACAATTTTGGTAGAGGACCATAAGCTAATGTAACATGCAATATATGAGAACTCTATGCATTGTGATTTTGGAGAAGAAGATTTTCAACTTTTCCCCTATATCTCTTTGTAAAACGTGCACAATTTTTGGATCCCCGGGGCAGAGCCATTTTTGATTTCATGAAAAAAATCAAACAAGATAAACTTGATAGGTCAGTAGTTAGCAATCAATTCTAAAATATTTGTAGTCAAAATCTATCTTGGCGTTCTGAAGAAGAATATGTTTTTAAGGTTTTGGCTATATTTACCGACGGCGCATATGTTGAATGTCGGATCGCCAAAGAATTCTTCTGTAAGTTCACAACCCGCTCAGGAGAATCCTTGGGAAAACATCTAAGCAAAAACCAGTGAGTGGTGGTTTGATCAGTTCTGGGTAATTGCTCCACATTAAATCTGGTTTAAGAAATACTACAAAGGCACTCCTACAATGCATTCTGTTACATCTAATATTGGAGGCTTTTGTAGAATCATCAATTCATGTTCGATACTTTGTTTTGGCGATGATATAACTGTCTTCTTTGTACCAGTTAATGTGGGTGAAGCTTACAGGTTCGTTGAAACTAGCTGTTGTTGTTGCTCACATGGTCCAAATTAGGCCGTTGAAGCGTGCAGGTTGAAACGTACAGGTTGAAACTCGTTGAAACTTGCAAGTTCGTTGAAACTAACTGTTGTTGTTGCTCACATGGTCCAAATTAGGCCGTTGAAGGGTGCAGCTTGAAACTGTCTTATTTGTATCAAATTAATGTCTGTGAAGCTTACAGGTTCGTTGAAACTAACTGTTGTTGTTGCTCACATGGTCCAAATTAGGCCGTTGAAGCGTGCAGGTTGAAACGTACAGGTTGAAACTCGTTGAAACTTGCAAGTTCGTTGAAACTAACTGTTGTTGTTGCTCACATGGTCCAAATTAGGCCGTTGAAGGGTGCAGCTTGAAACTGTCTTATTTGTATCAAATTAATGTCTGTGAAGCTTACAGGTTTGTTGAAACTAACTGTTGTTGTCACTCACATGGTCCAAATTAGGCCGTTGAAGCGTGCAGGTTGAAACGTACAGGTTGAAACTCATTGAAACTTGCAGGTTTGTTGAAACTAACTGTTGTTGCCACTCACGTGGTCCAAATTAGGCCGTTGAAGCGTTCAGGTTGAAACTCGTTGAAACTTAAAAGTTCATTGAAACTGACTGTAGTTGTTGCTCACATGGTCCAAACTAAGGACGTTGAAGCACGCAGGTTGAAACTGTCTTCTTTGTATCAAATTAATGTCGTTGAAACTTACAAGTTCGATGAAACTAACTGTTGTGGTTGCTCGCATAGTTCAAATTAAAGCCGTTGAAGCATGCACGTTGAAGGGTCAATCGTTTATGTTGAGTACAACAGTTGGTTCCGTTTGGTTGTTTCAACAACAACCAACGCGTTGATGTTGAAGAACGGTTTATCTGTAGATTTTTTGATTGGCTGAGCTTCTGTAGAAGGGTATATAAGGGGAATCACTTTCATTGTTAAGGGGAGAGATACAAAAAGATAGAGAAAATTAGAAAAAGAGAGCTAAAGTGCTGATCTTGAGTTTTGGCTTGATTTTGATCTTTTAGGCTTAGAACTTTTGGAATAATTTACGTTTTGGGAATTCGTAATATTTTGGTGAATTTTACAGAAAACGCTATCGAAAGAATTTGGAGAACTACTTGAGAGAGAGAGAGAGAGAGAGAGAGAGAGAGAGAGAGAGCTGTTTAACAATATAACTGTGGATTTTTAGATTTATAATTTTCATACTTGAAGAAATATAATCAAAAAATATTGAATATGTGAAAAAATCTGTGGTTTTAATAAACTGAAATAAAACAATTATTCTGGACATTTGAATTGTGTTTGTTTGTTTTGCTGGTCATATTACCTTGTATACTAACTTTGTGCTACCTTACGTGTAGCACTGGTAGCAGCGACTATTTAAAAATTAGAACACCCCTAATTTTGTAACACTGGTGTTCAGTGTTGGGATTAGTGACTTCGAAGATCTGCTTTCATTAACTTAAGCATCATCTCTGTCATGCTGTTGTTTGCATTTTTGTGGTTTATGAAATTCAGACTGAATGTATCCAATGGACATTCTGAAATTTGTCAAACCTTGGCAAATGGATTTCTGCGTGGATTCGACAAACGTAAAATGGTTTTTAAAGTTTTTGAAAGATTCAAGTGCGATTATTTCTGATAATATATTGTTCTAAAGAATACACAAATGGAAAGGAAAATGGACCATATTGAAAAGCAAATAGGATATTTTAACGTGAAAATTCCATTTTGATGAACTTTGGACTATGGCATATGAAAATCGGACTACCGATTTATGTTTTATAAGTATATTATGTGTTTTGTGTTTATTTCTAACTGTTGTGTTCATCAGGGACTAGATCGAAGGGGTCACATCTTCTGAGAGTATTCTGTTTTCACATATGAATTTTTCTGTGATGAACATAATTTTGTTTTAAAGTGTTTGTGTGTGATAATTGTCTTTGGTAAAGAGGTGACTGCAAATGATGGACATTTGTTAAGTCAGTTTGAGAAGACACATGTTGAACTATTCTTGGAGCATACACATATTTGTGTAGGAGTTTCAACTGAAATCGTCAAAAGAGTTAGGTGTTTTGTTGCGGTAAACAATGTATAGTAGCTCGACAATATTGCCTAGTGTATACAGGCTGAATATTAAGACTGTTGGTGAATAAAGGATTATCACATTGATGATGATTATTTTTATGGTTAGATTACCAGGAACAATTACATGCACACGTAATTTCAATGCATCATGGATGATTTTGTGCAAACAGGATTGTCAGTTTGAAGTTTTAGTACTGGGGAGTTATTCTGTTCTTTTGTGAAGTTATTGCCATTTGGTCTATAGTCTGTGTAAAATATATTCAGTGTATAATGTATACACAAAGACAGTGTCATCAGCTGTATAGCATTTGCATGTGCTGTTGGCTGCTGTTAAGCATTCATTAGTGTATTTGCATCATCAGTAGACTAGCATTTCTATGTGCTTGTCTTCTGTTAAGCATTATGAAGCTGTATTGAGAAAGAAATAAACAATATATAAGAAAAGTCAAGGTTTTCTTTACACTTTTGATTATTTTGGGAAAATCGAAATTTGCAAGAAACATAAAGTTAAACAGTTGACCAACAAACTAAATGTGTTGTCAATGGACATGATATATATGTATTTTGGGCGTTCTGTTGTAATTTTCGTCTCACTCCGTTTCGCCTCAAATTATAACAGAAACGCCCAAAATACATATATATAATAAATCACCATGAAATGGTGATTTACTTGATTTATTAAAACTTTTTTTAAAATAGGGGTAGTGAAGATTGCAAGTTTATTTTTTTTTAAAAGTTACCAAAATATAATTTAAACCTTAATACGTCTAAATCTGAGACACTCAGCATTTGCTTTTTTATTTATTAATATCGTTATGCCTTCACTGCCGTTTTCTATTCTTCTTCCACTGCCGTATAATAAATTGTCATCACATGTTCTAAGGTCAAGCCACAAAGCATATGATTTTGTTAGATAGGTCTCAAGAGAAACATTGGTAAAGTTTAAGTCCCTCGCTACTATTTCTATATATAATGAAAGTAACAATTGAAGAAATATTTTCAATCATGTATGTTATTGTTATTATTAATACATTTTAAACAGTTTTTAATCGCATAATACATACGGATGAAAGTCATTTAAATCCTAAATAACCTTATTTCACCTTTTATAGAAAACATCAAATACACTTTAAGAACATTTGAAGTCTTTGTTAAAAACAGAACAAAACAAAAAACAACTTTAGGTTAACTGCTGGACTTAATATTAAAGAGTAAGTTTCATATGTTTTAATAATAAAATGTGTTTTGTACACAAATTACTATTATCTAACACATTTAGCCCTATTATTTCAAAGGCTTTAAGAACAGACACTCAGTTTTTTTAAAGTTTTTTTTTATATTTTTGTGATTTTTGGTAATTTATCAGTTCCACAAATTTAAACATGCTTGGCCTTTTCCAATAATATTTCTTTATGTATGTTTTTTTTAACTCATTATATAATGAACATTCAATAACAAAGGGATACTCATCTTCTAGTTTTGCACATGCGATACATTTACGTTCATTTATTGGTATGCTAGTCTGTTTATGCCATCTTCCAGCTTCTATTTGTAAGTTATGAGATGAGTCTTAGTCTTGCAAACGCATTTCTATACTTTGGTATATTTAAAACATATAAGGGACCGACCATTTTGATCTCTGGGGGGGGCCTGGGATTTTCCTTCGAGCCGGAATATTTTTTTTTCATTTCTTGAAAGCCGGGATTTTTTTTTCGCCTAATACATTGGCCAGATTATTTTTTTTCGTGAACTTGAAAGCCAGAATATTTTTTTTTAAGTTTTACTATTTGTAGAATAAGAAGAGCTGTTGTAGATCTACTCAACGTCTGCGTCGTCAGGTTGGTTTTCAGTTGTTAGCCAAGTCCTGTTATTTCAGCAACCACTGGTCAGTGAAACTTGAAATATGTCATCAGTACCATCAAGGACACTGGTAGACACATGTTCCATAACTCTGTTTGGTATTTAAGCAAAAGCATGTTTTTTTTATTACTTTGAATTTCTGGTTAAAGTTCTTTTTTTGACAAAGTCCATTTATTTTAACAACTTAAAGTCGTACATCAACAAAACTTCAGTAAAGCTTGGAATATCAAGGGCACTAGTAGACACATGTTTCATATTAACTCTGTATTGCATTTAAGCAAAGTTATGTTTTTTTGTTCGACTTCAAAATGCTGATTAAAGTTTTTAGGCAAGTCCTTTATTTCAATAGGTGATTGTTAATTATTAATTCTACTTCAGTAAAGCATGAATGCTAGCAGACACTCTATTGCATTTTAGCAAAATTATGGCCCTTTTTCTGGATAAATATTTTCTGTATTGTATTTTAGAAAATGTGTAGCCTATAATTTTCGACTTAGAATTGCTTTTATTTTATTTGTTGGCAGTCCATTTATTTCAATACCCACTAGCCATATATCTCAGCCAAAGGAGCTTGACAAGTGTCATCACTTACAGACACAACCATGTTTCATAACTTTTTATTTCATTTTTAGCCAGATGATATTTTCTTTTTCAACTTAGAGTTTGAATTAAAGTTTTTTAAGCAGCTTCATATATTTCAATGAAACCACTACATACATCCAATAACAATGGCAAGCCTGTATATATCATTAGCCCCATAAACCCCACACCTTCCCCAGACAGACAAATATTTATTCTATTCTTCAGTTACCATGTCTGCATCCATCATGTTCTCTTCCACCCCCTTCCCAACACCCTCCTCTCAACCCCCATCTCCAACGAAAATATTATATTATTTCTGTGTTTTTTTCCCTATTCAGTAACACTTCACTTCCCCTCCCCACCCTCTTCAAGTTCATATTCTTTCTGGGGTATTGAAGGTCTTGCTTTGATATTTGGTATATATGTTTACTGACCACCCCCACCCCGCACCCCTACACCCTACCTCAGTCGCCACCTCCTATTAACCTCCACAATTAAGAATTGACCTTGTGAATGAACTGGCACCATGATTGGTGAGACAGAAGTGTCAGTGACCTTGTTTAAAATTGACCTTGAATAGTGGAGAATGCTGTCCTTTCGACAGCTATTTTGTTTAATATGGATCTTTCCATATTTGGTGGATAGAACTTCATGTGCTGGTGTTAATATTTAGTTATGCTTGTACTTGTCTGCTTTCTATGTGAGCCCCCTTTTGCTCTTCTGAATTATGAATTGATTGGATGTTTTGTTTGGTAGGGGATCGTTTTGTACTGGGCAATGACTACCATGTTCCATACCATTCTTACTAACACTGGCATATAGCGCATAGCTTTGTCTGTAACCTGGCATTGCATGTGGCTTAAGCTGCTTCTTAAGTCCATTTACTTGTTGATGATATTCACAAAGTTCATCGCATAAGTACCAGTACCCTTGTATTGTAATACTATCATGACCACTGCAAACTACATTGATTAATAACATGCCCAAAGTACATCACATTTATAACTGTCATGGCTACTCTTTTGCTTTACCTCATTTTCTACTACCATGACCACTGCATATTGCAAGTATTACTATCATTACCACTGTATATCACATTTAGTACTACCATGACTACTATTAAAGAAGGATAAAAATATCGGACAGGGAAAACAGCATTCAAGGACGACAGTCAACCACAAAGCACAAAAACAAACACGCAAACAGACAAACGAAAAGGCAAAAGTAATAAAAAATGCAAACGACATCACAAACACAAAAGGGTTGACAATAGGGCTACCGCCTTGGAACGGTCAGTGGCAAAGTAGGCCACTGGGGTTTTAAACCGGTTCTAGGGTGCACCAAACCTCACACTTACCCTACTGTCAACCCATTAAAACAGGACAGTGTAAATAAAGAAATCCCCGCCATGATTTAATCTCTTACCAACAAGGCAGCATCAGTAGGCAATATAAGTAAAACACAAATATGCTCGTGTAAATATAATACAAAAAAACAATAGCCTAGAAAGCCACAATGAAGGTACTCAATGACTTGGCAGAAGCCAGAGCAACAAGAGAATAAACCAAAGACTAAATACCACATTTATTACTACCATGACCACTGAATACCCCATTCATTATTACCATGACCACTGAATACCCCATGTATTACTACCATGAGCTATGCATACTACATTTATTACTACCATGACCACTTGATACCATATTTATTAATAATATACCTTATGTCAAACATCCATGTTTAATGTTCAAAGACTTGTTATTTTCCCATTTTTGTAACATCGCATATCATTTGTAATGTGGAGTGAGTCTCTGAATGATAGTATTTTTTTGTAATGTCACCCCTGTATAATACTGTCTTATGATTGTGAAGTCAAAGCAAGTTTATAATTATGTATTGGGATTTCCAATGCTGAAAAGTGTATGTCTACATACACAAATGAAAATCAGTGAACATTTACTAAAATGGCTGACACAGTTTGCACAACTTTCTGAAGATGACTGAAAGTTTACTCGTGAAATCACAGCTGAAGATTCCGAAAGAACATAAAGAACCATCCGCCGAAAAACGTTTTCTAGGTGCTGAGAATAGAGATTTTGAACAGAGAGAAGTGACCATGTATTTCAAAGGAAAATTTCGCAGAACCAAATATCTTTTTCAAACATATTTTTCAGTATAATAAAATAGATAGCCTTAGAAGGTTGACAAATGTTCACTGTCACCCTCACAGGATTGCAATATTAGCTGTAGGAGGAAGGAAAAAATAAAACAAAACTAATTTCGTTTTGTTGTAGGAGGGTTCATAAAACAAATTATCAAAAAATAATGGCCTTATAAATAACAACCATGACTTATGTGTGTATACCACATTAATTATAACCATGAATATCATGTTCATTACTACCATGATCAATGTATACCAAATTACTACCATGATCACTTTATAACACTTTATACAACACATTTACTGCCACCATTGCCAGTGTATAGGCCTACTACATTTATAACTGCCATGACTAATGTATACCACATGTATTACTACCATGATCTATGCACATCACATTTATTACAACCATCAATACTATCACTGTCTTCTACAACTCATTTCAACTTGAGATTTCAATAAACTTCTGAGCAGAAGTTGTGGATGTAGCCAGATTGTGGTTAAACATATCCATGTTGAATCCAGTGGCTGATGAAGTAGATCTACATTTATCTTATTGACTGAAGATGGAGCCAGATTTTTTTCCTCTAATTGGACTCAGAGCCAGATTATTTTTTTCCAACAATCTGAGGGACTGTTTTTTTTTTTTCCTTCAAGTCAGAGCCAGGATATTTTTTTTCAGCAATTCAAGGGCCAGAATATTTTTTCAAAAAAAATCCCAGGCCCCCCCCAGAAATCAAAATGGTCGGTACCTAAGTAAGGTTTCATAACACAGTTATCTACTACCAATGTGTAAAAATTAGCTCTGCTTGAATTTTCCAAACGGGAGTGCATGTCTTGAATAAGTTATCCTTTAACACTGTAAAGAATTAAATCATTGTTCCCTACACCTTGGAAAAGCCAAGCGTCGTAAAAGCCAAGGGAGGCTTATACATGTTTTAATAAAGTGACCCAGTTCTTTTAATTGGATGTAACTCAGCATCACATCTCATCAGATTATAAGCATGTTTTACACACTTATTTTCATGAAAATATAATTCAATAATGCAACCCTATTTACTTCATTTTTACATTCTCTATATTTATTCAGATTAAATTCGAAACATCTTCCCTTTTCTGCACAGTCATCATTAAACCATGCTTTATCTTTATTAATCGCATATTCATATTCATTTTGGTTATGCGATACATTCTTTATAAACAGAGGATCTGCAATATAACCAAGAATTTGACAAAACTGCTAGACCTTATTATTTACATATGTATTGCATTCTACATCCTAAATGCCATGTTTTAATATATTTAATTGCATTTGTATATCTTCAGAGTTTAATGATGTTACAAAGTGTGCCTTTAAATTATTATCCCACACATATTTACTGTCAATGTAATTACATTCGTTTTCAGCTTGATCATCAATAAACACATCTGAGTCTACATGACAGCTATTATTTACAGTATTATCTAATAAAAAAATAATAACACAATGATCTGAAGACTTTGGTAACACTATAGATTTTGTAAAAATTCTACAACATAATCATATTTATGACATTTTAATGACCAATTTTCACTTTTAGGGCTACAGAAAAGTATTAAAGATTTGAACCTTGGTACATCTACTGGTCATAGTGGAATACTAGCAGAGATGGTAAAATGCACTCTTTCAGACATCTCACCTTTGTATATAGAATATTGTTTATGTGTATGGCAAGCCGTTTTCACATTTAATCACTATTTAGCGATATCGCTAATTCAATTAGCGATATTGCTAATTCAATTACTGATATCAAAAAATCTTTTTTCGATATCGCTAATTCTCGCTAATCAATTCTTGATATCGCTAAATACCACATACCTCGATTTTGATATCGCTTATTCAATTTTTGATATCGTTAATTCTATTAGCGATATCAAAAAATGAATTAGCGATATCAGAAATTGAAAAGCAGTTATTGATATCAAGAATTCAATTTTTGATATCGCTAATTCAGTTTTTGATATAGCTAATAGAATTGTTGTAAGAGTGAATATGGACTTCTCCTTTTTAAAAAAAAGTGGCCTCTGCTTCAAAAGGGTACCAGTCTCGCGCGCAATTCAACATGGCGGGGAACAGCAGCCCACAAATTAAACAATGTTCTGGTAAATATTTCATTACATTAACAGTACACTTCGTTATCTATTTCCTTATTTTATTAAGACAAATAAACCATAAACTCGCTTTGCAATAATGGTAAAGTTAGCCAGAATTCAATGGCATACACCGAAACATGGCTTGGCCTAACTAGCCTGACCTCATTGGACTGGCCTGGCCTCATTTTAAAATTGTTATTGTTCCAGGTCATGTCCTTAGTCAGGTTCTTCACAATGAGAGGCATTCACAATTTTTTTGAATCTTAAATACTATAATTGGTTGCATTGAAGTAGAATTGATTATATGTGTATATTGTTTTACTGGAGATTTTGTTATTAGTGTTATTATGCCAACAACAGAAAAAGGATATGTTTTAAATGCTATATGTGCTTGTTGCATTAAGTTTTTAAATTACTTGTTTAGAAATTATATATGTTTCCATTAATACATGTGATTTTTGCTATTTCACATTAATAACAAGAAATGTCACAGTAAGTGACAAATGCCCCCGAAGTGACCTGTAAGTGTGACCTTGACCTTGGAGCAATATGAAACCAACAAATATATTTAAAAATAATTAAAAAAAAAAAAGAAAAGAGATTTAAAAATTAAAAAAGAAATATTTAAAAATTTAAAAATTGACCTCTAAGTGTGACCTTGACATTGGAGCGATGAACCTGGATTTTGTGCGCGACATGTCGTCTGGTTGTGCTGAGCACTTGTGCCAAGTTATTTGAATATCCGTCCAGGAATGCCAGAGTTACTGACTGGACACAATTTGACCTTTGACCACTAAATGTGACATTGACCTCGGAGCCACGGACCTGAGTTTTGTGCACGACACGTCGTCTAGTTGTGGGGAGCAATTGTGCCAAGTTATTTGAAAATCTGTCCATGAATGTCAGAGTTATTAACCGGACACGAAAGCATTTTGTTTTGACCTTTCACCTCTAAATGTGACCTTGACCTTGGAGCCACGGACCTGAGTTTTGTGCGCGACACGTCGTCTAGTTGTGGTGAGCAATTGTGCCAAGTTATTTGAACATCTGTCCTTGAATGTCAAAGTTATTAACCGGACACGAAAGCACTTTGTTTTAAACTTTTACCTCTAAGTGTGACATTGACCTTGGAACCACAGACCTGGATTTTGTGCGCGACACGTCGTCTTGTTGTGGTGAGCAATTGTGCGAAGTTATTTGAAAATCCATCCATTATTGTCAGAGTTATGAAGCGGACACGGGTGTACAGACGAATGGACAACCTTTGACTTCTAAGTGTGACCTTGACCTTTGAGCCACGGACCTGGATTTTGTGCGCGACACGTCATCTTCTTGTGATGAGTAATTGTGCGAAGTTATTTGGAAATCAGTCCATTATTGTCAGAGGTATGAAGCGGACACGATTGTACAGACGAACGGCGACGAACAATCACGAACGGACAGACAGTGCGACTACTGTATATGCCACCCTTCACCCTTCGGGGTCATAAAAACAAGTTTTCATTATATCATAAACTGGTTGCATTTTATCATCTTAAATCAAAACATGTTTTTTCAACTTGATAACTATCAATTTAAATATTTCTGAATGACCCTCACAAGGTGCACAGTTCCTAACTTACTCAGTACAGGTGCATTGTCCCATGATACATGTGCTAACCTTAATGTGTGCCACTGACACTCTAGAAACAACATCAATGAACATGAATACTCAAATATTAACTCCAGTGTTGAAGCAATGACCGTTTGGCTTGATCTAAACTAGTCCCAAGGGATCAACTAAATCTGAGGCCAGGCCGGGGCAAGCGAAGACAGGCTAGTTAGGCCAAGCCATGTTTCAGTGTAAGCCGAATTCAATGGAGTCGCGGTCTGTCCTTGACAAAACTGCGGACATTTTGGAATGTTGCATTTTGGGATTGAAAATCTAAACTAGGGAGCGTTCATTGTGATTCTTGAAATCAAGAAATGATTTTTTGATATAAAAATTTGAATTACCGATATCGCAAATTTATTCAAGTCTGGATATCGTTAATGCAATTATTAATATCGCTAATACAGTTTTTGATATCAGTTTTAGAATAAGTGATATCGTTAATTCAATTACCGATATCAAAAATTAAATTAGCGATATTCAAAAATGAAAATTAATTGTTGATATCTTAAATTGAATTTGCGATATCGCTTATTGAATTAGCGATATCTGTAATTGAATTAGCGATATCGATAATTCAATTTTTAATTATTGATATCGATAATTAATTTTTGATATCAGTAATTGAATTAGCGATATCGCGAATTGAATTGGCGATATCGCTATCGTGATTAAATGTGAAAACGGCTTGCCATATATGTGTGTCTTGCCAATAGCTTGGGTAAAGTATAGTATGTCCATTACACAAGTCCGTAGGCTGTGAGGTAGTAGGAGAAACCCTCCCCACCCCCGCACCCCCCACACCCCCACCACACACACACACACACCCCACAAAGGGGGAATTTTGTAGGGTATGATTTTCTGAAAATGAAAATTAGAAATATATTTAGAAATATATCTAATACAATAGAAAAAAGAAATACTGTAACCTTTTTGGGCAGGGTAAGGACCAGTGATTAAACAGAAAAAGGTTCCAAACCGCATGATGTTTGGAAATGCCTTAATTTTGGGGGCGAAAAACGTGTATTTTTGTCAAAAATCGCCGGAATCTGGAATTATTTTTTAAAATTAGTTTGAACATGAACTTATCAAATTGAAGCAATAGAATGTTGCACAGACATATTCAAGTCTTTCCTGGCATGATATATAACATATGTGCTCAAATATTGGCAATTTAGGGCAAAATGTTGGAAAAAATGACAAAAATCACTGATTTCTGTAATCCATATCCATATGTATGGGGTATTGGGTTAAAATATAGAAACTTTAATACAATTGAATAAGGACACATTGTAATAGTTTTAGATAGACAAGTGTCCAATAATTAAGTAGAAAAAAGTCCCGAACCGTATGATGCTTGAAAATGCCTTAATTTTTAGGCGAAAAAATTGTATTTTTGTCAAAAATCGACGGAATCTGGAATTATTTTTGAAAATAGTTTTAACATAAACTTATCAAATTGAAGCAATATAATGTTGCACAGCATACATATTCAAGTGTATCCTTGCATCATATATAACATATCTGCTGATATGTGATGGAAAAAAGGACTAAAATCACTTATTTCTGCAATCCATTGTGGGTATTGTGTTAAACTCTAGAAAAATATATAATACCGGTACAATAGAAAAATAGACTAAGCTAGTAGGAGTAACCCTCACCCCAGGGGGAATTTTGTACATCCTATTTTTCTGAAAGCCCATTTGGTGTAGAGCGTTCTGGAACATGTACGTGTACCAAATGGCGACTTGGACTTTACCACGTTACCGGCATTTCGAACATGGTACATAGAACTATATACAATATACGTTATAAATAGAGAAATAGCGTTGAGCGACCCTCTGCGTACGGCCACTGGGCCGACCCACATATTTTGCGACACAACGAGACCGGTGGCCAGCCGTCGGCAAAGGTCCCCAGTACATGTGGCACTCGTTCGCTAGTCCATATTAGGGGAAAGGCTACCCGAGTTCGAGTCTCGAACATGGCCCATAGAGCTATATACAGTTATATAGAAGGATATAGCGTTGAACGACCTTCGGCCGACGGCCGCTGGGTCGACTTACATATTGGGGGACACAACGGGACTAGTGGGCAGCTGTCGGCAAAGGTCAGGGCAATGCGTGGCATTCAATCGTTAGGCTGTATCAAGGGGAGGCTACCCGAGTTCGGGTCTCGAACCTCGTAACTCACGTAGAGCTTTATACAGTATAGTCATAAATGTATAGAGGGAATTATCGTTGAGCGACCCTCGGCCAATGGCCGCTGGACCGATCCACATATTTTGTGTCACAACGGGACCGGTGGCCAGCCGTCGGCAAAGGTCCCCGCTATGCGTGGTACTCAGTCCCTAGGCCTTATCAGGTTGAGGGCTACCCGAGTTCGAGTCTCGAACATGGCACATAGAGCTATAAACAGTTATGTAGAGGGAAATAGCGTTGAACGACCTTCGGCCGGTAGCCGCTCAACCGATAGCCGCTCGGCCGACCCACATAGTTTGTGACAAAACGGGACCGGTGACTAGCCGTCGGCAACGGTCCTCGCTACGCGTGGCACTCGGTCCCTAGGTCGTATCAGTGGGAAGGCTAACTGAGTTCGTGTCTGGAACATGCCACCTAGAGCTATATAGTAAATAGCTTTGAGCGACCTGCAGCCGATAGCCGCTCGGCCGACCCACATATTTTGTGACAAAACGGGACCGGTGACCAGCCGCCGGCAACGGTCCTCGCTACGCGTGGCACTCGGTCCCTAGGTCGTATCAGGGGTCGTATCAGACCCTTGGTTAGAGGGTCAGTGTTGACCCTTGGTTAGAGGGTCAGTGCGTTGAAGACCCCTGAAGTCCTAGACGGCCATTGGTCGAAGTTGATGAAGTATACTCGTAATACTATCGCGGACAAAACATTTTGGTCAAATAGTTAGAATGCGTGAGAACGCCATAACTATGGCATTTATTTAAATATCACAATATCAATACTTAAATAGGTTTTTCCCACCATACATTATTTTATGGCTCAGACGTCACTTATATCAGTAATATTATATCTTAAAACCTAATGTTAATGCTTGAAAAAAAAACGTTAAAAATACCGTGTCCATTTAAGTATTCTACACACGAACACGTCTTTAATACTGCACTGGTGCATTATCGATCTTCACATATATACATCTGCACTACTACGCATTAAGATGTAATTCAGTAAGGTGTAATTAAAATCTGAACGAATTTCTCCAATTAAAGGAACACAAGGCAATCTTGATCTGTGTAAAATTCGGGCTTCGCGTTATGTTTTCTAAATAACTTGCATTTTTGCAACTATATATGACAATTATTAGAATTGGTCAAAGCTTGCAGTCGTGTTGAGGACTTAAATAATCGTTATTTTGGTATAACTACGCTACTCCATTAGTGCTATCGTTACCATAAACTTCGAAAACCCTTTCCAAAATGTTATTATCGTAACCCTGATCTATTTTTAAATATAAAAATAATTTAAGAACTCTTCTGCGACAAGGACTATCACAATCTGACTTCTAGGGTGACGTGATTTACAAACTTCCTAAGATCCTTAGTCATACTCACTGACATACAATTTTGATTTAACTGAGTTCGTGTCTGGAACATGCCACCTAGAGCTATATAGTAAATAGCTTTGAGCGACCTGCAGCCGACGGCCGCTGGGCCAACCCACAGGTTTTGTGACATAACGGGAACGGTGGTCAGCCGTCGGCAACGGTCCTCGCTACGCGTGACACTCAGTCCTTAGGTCGTATCAGGGGGAAGGTTTCCCGAGTTCGGGTCTCTAACATGGCACCTAGAGCTATATATATAGAGAAATAGCCTTGAGCGACACAAAGCCGACCGGCATTTCGACTATGGTACATAGAGCTATATACAGTATACGTTATAAATAGAGAAATAGCGTTGAGCGACCCTCTGCGTACGGCCACTGGGCACAGGTTTTGTGACTTAACTGGAACGGTGGCCAGCCTCGGCAAAGGTCCCCGCTACGCGTGGCACTCGGTCGCTAGACCGTATCAGGGTAGGGCTACCTGAGTTCGGGCCTCGAACATGGCACCTAGAGCTATATACAGTATAGTTATAGAGAAATAACGTTGAGCGACCCTCGGCCAATGGCCGCTGGACCGATCCACATATTTTGTGACACAACGGGACCGGTGGCCAGCCGTCGGCAAAGGTTCCCGCTATGCGTGGTACTCAGTCCATAGGCCTTATCAGGATGAGAGCTACCCGAGTTCGAGTCTGCTGGGCCGACCTACAGATCTTGTGACACAACGGGACCATCTTGGAAACATATGATGGGTCAATGGCAATATCGCCAGGTTAGAGTAGGAATGTTTCATAGAAGAAAGACGGTTTTCTGGTATATTATTGCACATTGGACTGCAGAAATGTTATAATATCTTTTTTTCCGTTCTTTCTATGCACTTTTAATTTTTTCCCAATACCACAATGCATTACAGAAAT